>JZLH01S0182442.1:0-10722 GCA_001188425.1 Eucidaris tribuloides | reverse complement strand
CTAGTATGTATCTCAGACATCAAAGTTTGACAGTTTTTGTAAAAATTGAAGTTCCACAATGTTAGTTTTGTCTTTAACTCACGAGCACGCACACGTACGCATATTACACGCAATATATCTACGTGTGTCGAATTCGTACGCAATTTACCAATTTGAATTTTTATTTCACGCCGGTATAAGGTATCAGGCAGCACACTTTTCTTTCAAGAAATGTGCTTTCAATCGATGACATAACAAATCATATTATTATGAAACTCTAAAATTGACGGCCAAATCTGTAACTATATATGATGGCATAAATAGTAAAATTTTACTGCAAACGCTATCAAAACAACCACAGCAGTCAGAACAAGAATGATAGTAACCATTATATCGTGACCAAAGCTGCTGGTTGGCAGGAGAAGTCCTTCAAAGAAAAGTCTAATAAATCGCAGAGTCGGATGTGCGAATGACCTTCTACCTAGGCGTTGTTTAACGAGATGTGATAACTTAATTTGAGAGTGAAATCAATCACGAAATGCGTCGGTAATCGTAGACGATATTTTGATTTTTCGCTCAAAGGAAATAAACGATATGCCCAGAGCATGTCAACTTTTGATGAAAATATTTCGAGGCATTTGTTTTTTTTTTAACTTTAGGTAATAGAAATAATCGGAGAGGCCGTAGTCTCCAGCCAAGCCCACTTAAGTCGCAGTTTATCCCAATTCTTGATCATGCAAGAATATCGGTTCGGAAACCGGAAATTGTTGACCTTCAACCTTGCAGGGACCACTGACCTCTTAGTAGAGGTAGAGGTCAGTGGCCTGGATAGCGACCAGGCGTTGCATTGATGGGTTATTGAATGTTGTCCTCTTTCAGGCATTCCCTTGAGGTATTCTCAGTCCAACATTCCATGCATCAGATGAGACGAAATGTCAGCCTACACTGTGTATGTATGCGTGTGTGTATGTCTGTCTTTTTCGGTGTGAGTCTGTGAGAGTAACAAAGACTATACCTTTAGTTGTTATTGTTGTTGTTGTTAAAAGAGACAAACAGTCCAAACCAAGTTTAACTGAGACTCGTGAAATTTCTGTGACAGCAATAATATGGTACATAAATTACATTATGTGTGTTTGTGTTTGTAGGTTCGTCATTGTGTAGGTGTTTAGTGCATTTTGGGGGCAGGTTTGTACGCATGTGTGTGTGTGTGTGTGTGTGTGTGTGTGTGTGTGTGTGTGTGTGTGTGTGTGTGTGTGTGTGTGTGTGTGTGTGTGTGTGTGTGTGTGTGTGCGTGTTTGTTGTATGTAGAATGAAAGTTTGTATCATGACATGTTACAATGTGTGTCTTTATCTCTGTACGAAAAGGCGACAACACAACAGCATGTACGATGAGTCCAATCAAATGCCAAAAAAAAAAATCAAATGGCAAAATATATGTCACTCATTTACATAGTAATGAACAAATGATCGTGGAGTGGTATTAGCGTGCTCTTGGCGGCGAGATAACTCTGTATGTTTTTATTTTGACTTTTGGGTTTAGAACAGCTTTACTGCAAATCTCAACTTAATCGTTAGGAGGATAATGAGATGGTACATAGGCAAGCTTTGCCATGGAAAGGGGTGGATTGTAAAACATCGTTTTATAGGGGTAATGACCAGCAGGTGTTTCGGTCATCTTAGGTCGATACCCACTTCGTTGAAATGCTTTTCAAAACAAATAAGGTTTCTTTTCATCCTTTTCACATATACAATCTGTAACAATGCGTTAATCATTCAGACAAAACAAAATGTACATATGAATGAAAGGTTTGCAGAGAGAATTTAAGATGCAGAATAAATTTGCTGTTCATCTCTGTATTTTCAAATTAATGATAAATGCTTGATCTGTGTATTATTTTATTACTCAGAAAAGATTGGACCCACAGATTCGAACTGAAACCTTCTGATACCGGGTAACGGCAATGCCACGGCTTACTTGGTTAGAAATACCCGAGAATCATTCCTTACGTCTGAGCTCATTAATATTTATAGGCCCCCAGTAGGAACATACATTTTTATTACGTATTTTTTTTTCAATTGATTATTCTGTAGGCCCGTAATTTTCCTTTGAATATTCGAGATCATGTACATTTGATTTCACTCTGTATTTTGTTCTCAGGGCTCCACAGGAGATCAAATTAATGTTGAGTGGGCTATCCTGGGTTTGTCGAAATGAATACAGACATACGGTACATACATACATACATATATACATACATACATACATACATATATAAAGAAACAAATACATACATACATACATACATACATAAACAAGCAAATACATAATTAAATAAAATGCTGTATTCTGTTATGTAGTTGTATCTTTGTGACTTATTAACAATCGGATATATATTTTTGTACTTTTTTATATGTCATACACAGATCAAGATGTCTACGATAATACATAAAATAGTATCTAGTCAGTACTTAATAGCTAATCAGTAGTCTTCAGTTAAGTTAACATTTGATAGGGGTAGACATATTCATACATATATACATACATACATACATACATACATACGCACGCACATACACACACAAACACAAACACAAACACATACATTTACAAGGTAATTTCATGTAAATCATTATAATTAGTATAGAACATAGTAAATATTATTACATTACATATATATAACAGTCACTGACAAATATTAATATGTATAATGTGTGTCTGTGTATTTCAATTTCACTGAAATAAAATTACTTTAGTGATGGGATGAGCGAGTAGGTGTGCACCCGCTTAACACAATGACTTTCATGAAATTATGGCTTCGTCAATGACGCTTTTATTAATGCATTCATTCAACAGAATTTATAAATGCCACGGGATATTAAGTAAAATATGATACTGAATTTTGGTCGCAATAAGCCATACATATCCGTAGTGCAAGATTTTGATTGTGCAGTATTTCTAATAGCCACGTGAATGAATCCATTTGGCCATGGATAGTGAATGATGCATGTAGATTAATTACGAGTTACATTTATGTGCATAATTTTTTAGTCATTTATCAATTTCATCTATCTATCTTTAACAATTTTTAATTGTTCACATTTTTAATAAAGGGTGAATAGGTTCTCGACAAAGGAAGCTTGTCATCAGGCTATGTGCTCACTCGTCCTTATTCGTTTAGACTATTCTAACTCCCTAACGTAAATTTTTGTGACATAAACAGATTCCAGCGAATTCAACATCGTACAGTCCGTGTTGTACTCGTGGCCAACAGACGTGAACATGCATCCCCACTGCTTAGAGAATTACATTGCCTATGGAAAAAGAGAATTGTACATAAAATCAGTATCAGTATTTCAATGTTTACATAACTGTGCTCCAAAATATTTGTCTTGCTTACGTGTCCCGTTTACCATTAAATCATCAATTGCGTTTAAATGCAGACAGCACACCTCGAAATTGTGAAAAGGTCCTAAAAATCATGATCGTGACCCATCCCGAAAAAATATGGATATTTCATTGTAAAAAGGTCCGCAAAAAGTATGATCACGACCCACCCCGAAAAATCCTGGATACACCTTTGTGTTTGTGTGTGTGTGTGTGTGTGTGTGTGTGTGTGTGTGTGTGTGTGTGTGTGTGTGTGTGTGTGTGTGTGTGTGTGTGTGTGTGTGTGTGTGTGTGTGTGTGTGTGTGTGTGTGTGTGTGTGTGTGTGTGTGTGTGTGTGTGTGTGTGTGTGTGTTGTGTGTGTGTGTGTGTGTGTGTGTGTGTGTGTGTGTGTGTGTGTGTGTGTGTGTGTGTGTGTGTGTGCGTGTGTGTGTGTGTGTGTGTAATTTCGGTTTCATATTTCACATTTGTGATTCACAGGCAAAAAGATATTTAGGCTAAGAATGTGCATTGCTAGATATATTAAGGTTGCAAAACTGTCAACCATACGACAAAGGGTCATTTCAAGTTGTCTTACATATACAGTGTGTATAAAAAAAGGAGGCACTTAGAAACATATAATTACACACAAATTTCATGATCTTCAGATTATTTTTAAAATGAGTATTGAAAGTATTTCATGCATGAGTGGGCACAACCCACTTTTGTCCAATCGGCCAAAAATGCATTTGCGCACATAGGCCTAATTGTGTTCTTATAGTCAATGTCTAATACCTCACAGACCGGTGTTGCAGAAGCTCTTAACTGAAGTGCACAAGTATTGAATTCTCAGCATGCTCAGAGAAGAGCTAATATCAATTCTGTGACAAGAAAGACAAAAATGAAGCAATGATTCGGATAAACCACCCTAAAAAATGTCATGTTTGCAAGATGAACTGTGACTTGACCAAAGAAAATGAAATTTTCTTCTTTTTTAGGATGGTTTATCTGAATCATTGCTTCATTTTTGTCTTTCCTGTTACAGAATTGATATTAGCTCTTCTCTGAGCATGCTGAGGATTCAATACTTGTGCACATCAGTTGAAATCTTCTGCAACATCGGTCTGCAAGGCATTAAACATTGACTATTAGAACACAATTCTGTGCGCAAATGCATTTTTGACCGATTGGACCAAAGTGGGCTGTGCTCACTCATCATGAAAAACTTGCGTGTTATCAGATAGTTTAGGTCCAGGGCAAAATATTTATATAAAAAAATAATCTCAAAATCATGAAAGCGGTTTTTTAATAATTTTTTTCTAAGTGTCTACTTTTTTTGATACACACGGTATAGCGCATAGAAATTATTGTTATATGATATGACAGAAATATGTTCATGTATACCAATCTAAAAATTTCACAATATTGCAGTCCAATCAGACATGACGGACTTTGATCAAAATAAATCACGAGGTTGGTTAATTTATTAGTATCAGTAGGTGAAAGGGTATGAGCGAAATATTCAACAGTTCTTATCGTGTGATGGGCCACGCATGTTAGCATTATTTCGTGTACATTAACTGTTGTTATGTGGGGCAAGTTATCGGGTAATAGTCAGGAGCAATTTTGTTGATTACATTGCAGTAGGTAGATCTAAGTTGGAATCACTTGTTCTCAAATCTTGCATAATTTTGAGGTACTGTCCACCAGAAGGTTTCAAAATGTTGCTTGGTATACTTAAAACAGGTGTCTTTTGTCTCTTAGTGTCGAAGAATAACATATTGTTTGTAGCGCGATGATATCATCCAACGATTATACCCAGGTTGTAAATCAGGGGGGATAAGACCTGAATAGAAAGTTAGGGAGAAACGGAATATTCACCATGTTTTCTTAGCATCCGAACTCCCATTCTTACGTTTTGATTTCTTTTGTACATTTAACGTCGTTAACAGTGGCATTCACTTAACTGGTATAAATAGTGGAGCAGATAACCCTAAGAATCGTTCAGTTGATGATACAAGCATGAAATTTGGCACAAATGTAGAGTTGAGGTCGCTCTTTCAGAAAAAGATCCTGGCCACGAAAAATTCCAAGATGGCGGCCATTTACCAAGATGGCTGCCAGATGACATCATTATGAGATAATTGCCAGATTTTTTGTTGGATATGTGTCAAAATGGAGTAAAATTTCAACTTTGAAATTGAGAGAAAGAAGACTTATAGGAAGCTGAAGGTCAGCAAAAGGTCAAAGGTCAGAGGCAGGGGTCAATGACCTTTCTGAGCACAATGTTAAGTTTTTTTAGCAAGTTTCTATTATTTTCCATAACCTTGCCCTTTTTCGCACAATTGTGATCAAACTTGGGTAGTAGATGTCTCATAGGAAGCTGAAGGTCAAATAAAGGTACAAAAGGTCACATTCAGGGGTCAATGACCATTTTAAACACAGTTAATTTTGTTCTGAGGGCAAGTTTCCTATTATGGCCCAATAAACTTTGCTCCCATTTTGCAGCTCAAGTGTGACCAAACATTGGGTGTAGATGTCTCAATATGAAGCTAAAGGTCACCGAAAGGTCAAAGGTCACTAGCAGGGGAAAACGACCCTTTTTAAGTCGCAATGTTAATTTGTTTGGGTAAGTCTATTAATGTCCCATAACTTTGCTGCCATTTGCACCAATTGTGGCCAAAACTTGGGTGGTAGCTGTCTCATAAGGAGCTGAAGGTTCACCAAAAAGTCACAGGTAACTGGCAGGGGTAACGACATTTTTGAGCCCATGTTATTTTTGGGGCAAGTTTTTTATTAATTCCCATAACATTGGCCTCCCCACTACTTGCCATGGCACAATTCTGACAAAACTTGGTGGTATTCGCTCATAGAAAAACTAATATACCCCGAACACGTCAAAGGTCATTGGCAGGGTCAAACGACCTTTTTGAGACCAATGTAAGTTTTTTAAGCAAGTTCTATTATCCCATAAAAAGAAGAAAAAAAAAGATCGCTGACCCACAAAAATTTATAAAGATGGCTGCCAGATGACCACATCATTATGAGAATTTTTGCCAAGTTTTTGTTGAATATTGGGTCAAAATTAGTTAGCATGTTAAGATTTATAGACCTTTTACCCTAACCAGGACAGTGAAAATAATTAAAAAAAAAACAAAATCGGATATGGCTACTTTTCTAAGATGGCCGCAAATACCGGGGTTTTTTTTTTTTGGTCATGGCAACTACACATATCGTCATGATACTGTCGAGATGTTTGATTGATCCAACCACCTTTTATGTTTTTGGCCACTATGATTCAGAAAAGCGTATGGCAATTATTTTGTGTTAACTCATCCTTTCTTCAACAAAAGTAAAAATAAAAACTGAATTAAGGGAACAGCATTTTCCCCAAAATAATCTCTTATAATCTGTTTACAAACTCTTCAAATGACATAACATAGAGCTGAATAAAAATGTATACTGCAGGAGTCTAGTTGATCCAAAAATATGTTTAAAACAATCATTACCCCCCGCCCCGCCCATGTACGCTTACAGTTCGTCAACCTTGAACATAAAAAGTTGATTGGTTCACTAATCATGAAAAAAAATCAAAATTTAACACTGATGCAATTACAGTATTAAATTCCCTTCCCAATCATGAACCTGTGAGATCCTCTCTACGTTCTGAATTCCAAAAAATCAATAGTCAAATTAAGGTAAATTTGTTTTCTCCTTTTGAACAAATACTTCAAACGACTGGTGTCAACTTTGGGAAATAAAAGCCTGTCGTGTAAGAACTATGATGAAGTTTTTCACGACCATGAGATCCACTATCACCCTGCATCCTCATTCCTTATAGCAAGTAACTGACCAACTTACCTTCTGGGCTTTGTATCTTGCTGTAGACTACTGGCGGCTGTTCACCTTAACCCAATCCTTGTCTTACGGAATAACATTGACAATATTAATGTCTTGACTTAAGGAAATTTAATCTCTACCGGCGTCGGACCATTTTTCACGTAAAGAGAGCAACTTTTTTGTTATCTTTGACACGTGATTAAACTTCGAGCAAAATAAAACGACCAGAAATACAGAAATTAATGTTCTGAAAACAGCACGAGCCAAGATAAAACATATTTCAAGATTAGAGGCACATAGAAAAGTAAGCATTGGCAGCTACGTTGTCACTACGGTAAACCAAGGAACAAGGTGATGCCCAAAATGTGTCTCGCCCAGTTTCGCATACATACAAACTTGCTAAAAAAAAACACTGGGTTCAATAGGTTTTTGACCCCTGTCTGTGACCTTGGACCTATTGTGACCTCGCAGCTTCGTATGAGCATTTACGCCACGACGACCCAAGTTCGTCAACAATTGGGCGAAATGGAGCGAAGTTACGGGACGTAATGGAAAATTGCTACAAAAACATAACATTGGCTCAAAAAGGTTGTTGACGACCCCTGCCAGTGACCTTTGACCTATTTCGTGACATTCTTGGTCGCTATGAGAACATCTACCATCACAGTTTGGTCATAAATATGCAAATGAGGGCAAAGTTATGGACATAATATGAACTTGCTCAAAAACTCACATTGGACTCAAAAGGGCATTGACCCCAAGGTACCTTTGACTTTTGGTGACCTCAGCTGCCCTTTGAGACATGCTACCACCAATTTGGTCAGCAAATTGTGCAATTGGGGAGCAACATGATAGAAACTTGCTCAAAAACTCAACATGGGCTCAAAAAGGTCCATTGGCCCCCCCGACCCCGCATGGTGACCTTTGACCTTTTGGTGACTTTAAGCTCCCTTTGAGACAATCAGCCACTACGAATTTGATCACAATTGTTGGAAAATTGGGGGGCAACATGATAGAAAACTGCTCAAAAAACCTAAATTGAACTCCAAACAGGTCATTGACTGACCCCTGCCAAATGACCTTTGACCTTATTGATGAGCCTTTTGCTCCCATGAAACATCTACCACCAAGGTCAAAAATTGAATGTTACTCAAATTTTTGACCCACAATTCCAACAAAAACTTGGGCAAATATATCATAATTATGTCGTCCACCTGGCAGCCATCTTGAACATGGCCGCCATATTGGATTTTTTTTTTTCGTGCCAGGATCTTTTCTGAGAGTACCTTATACTCTATATTGCACCCAAATTTCAATGCTTGTATCATCAAACTGAAGCAATATATGGTCAAAAATCGCCTTTTATCTGCTCACTAAAAGCAGTGTAAAGACTTATATTAAAATTACCAAAAATCATTCAGAAACGCAACACTAATGTATATATCTTTTGAATTAGGCGGTGTTAGCAACATTATGATGACAAATAATAAACTGAATCAATTTTTAAATGATAAGAATTAATAATGATTAAAGCATCTTGACCACTGTTTTCACCAAACCTATAATTCAATGCTGGGCATCACCAGTCCGGTGTAATAAAAAAAATGCAGCGTTGCAGAGAATCTTTTCTTCTCGCTCTTCATTTTGTCAAGGGAAAATTATTACCAATTATGAAATCTACTTAACGGCAGGTGCAAAGTTATGTAAAATACAATAGCCTTGCTGTTGAACATGTTGAATGTATTTCTTTTGAAAACGTTTTGGCCGAGGAAAACATATAAACATACGCGTCTTCTATTCCTGTTCATAATTGTTTGTGAAGTTATCTTATAACTGCCCGTCGCTGTGAATGCAGAGGATATGGTAACAGTCGATCCACATAATTTCCTGTATCGTGCCATCTCGACAATAATTGCTCATTGTTCCGAATGACTTATTGTAATAAAAACTCCATATCAACATTGATTTTTGTGTTCCAGTCTTGTCTCTGTCTATTAAGTGTGTGTGTGTCTGTGTTGTCTTGTCTGTGTGTGTGTGTGTGTGTGTGTGTGTGTGTGTGTGTGTGTGTGTGTGTGTGTGTGTGTGTGTGTGTGTGTGTGTGTGTGTGTGTGTGTGTGTGTGTGTGTGTGTGTGTGTGTGTGTGTGTGTGTGTGTGTGGGCGTATGTGTGTGTCTGTGTGTTTGTGTGAGTGTGTGTCTGTCTGTATGTATGTATTAATATATGTGCGTGTGTGTGAACTTAAATTACGAACCACATAGAAGAGTATTATTGCTATGCGTTTGGAAAGATTGTTATTTCACTTGAAATCTCTATCACATTTACATAACAGTTGTTTTCCCTCTCTTCCTCCTCCTGTAAGACAGCACCGCGTGATTCATCCTCAGATTTACAGCCCTGTAGAGAAAAGATTAAACTATTAGTGTCAATGATAAATGAGAAGATTTGGGGATCAGAACAGATACAGAACACCGAAGCAATTTCCCTCAGTAATCGGCGTGCTTGATCACAGCTGTTCGTAACGTAGTCATAAAACCTTGCTATCGAGGGGCTGCACAAATCACTGGCTGTGATGGAGTTGAGGCGGAAACTTGCTGCATGTCACCCACACCCAGCATGGGTTGATGCATTAATCACCTTTCAAGAAAATGCTTTCACGAGGTAATGACTAAATCCTAGATATTATTAAAATACTCCTGTCTCATGTAAGAACCTTATCGTTAAACCAAAACAAAAATAATGAGAAGTAAACATTGAGCCCAAATTGCATTAACCGTTTTGTAAACCATCGATAAATCCGTAAATACATAAATGAATAAGTAAATAAATAAATATAGTATGAATAAATAAATAAATAAATAAATAAATAAATATATCATTATCATTCTTAATCCAAATGAGGCTTCACCATTTTCTCCGCATTGTTAAGACATATGGGTTGGGTCAAGTTTTGTCGGCCTTACTTCATGTACTTGCATTCATAATAGTATCTCTGACTCATCTTATTACTTTTGTTTGAATACCGATTGATAGACAAAAATATAATCTACATACTTTTTCTGTTGGGTTGTTACTTTAATTTCATGATTTAAGTCGAAACTTAATTATAGAAGCAACAAAATCTGTGCCTTACAATGGAAAATTTGTAAAGACAATACTCTCATGCGAGTACCTCGTTATGTCTTCCAACTCATCTGCCGTTTCATCACCCTTATGCATTGCGTGAGCAGACGAGGATTTTATAACACCCCGTTTACTTTCCCGCCAATCGTCTATAGGTTAAGGGGTGATTTTAATCAGTCCGAGGTGCTACATTTAATAGCGTTACGTGGCAATGTAAAGTGTGACTGAATTATCTCTTCCTCACCCGAAGTGTTATTTCTCGACGATCATTTGTCACCAATCGTGTCGTTGTCACGGTGTTTTGAACAGAACAACTCGAGATAGGTTATCAAGTGGCCATCTTCCTCACGCGATTGTGGTTTGGTCATAATATAGGGATGTTACTCACTTTCAATGAACATTTCGGGAGAATCCTAGGGGG
>JZLH01S0182430.1:91140-110425 GCA_001188425.1 Eucidaris tribuloides | reverse complement strand
TGTATTTTGATTTGAATTCAACGCTAGACCTGTTTTATTTTCAGTTTCACTGTTTTAAAAACTGTGATAACTTCTTTTTTAAAATTCCTCTTAATATCTTTACCTTCAGTTATTAAGTTAAAGGTGGTTATTCGTGACAGATTGGGTGAACCATGGATATAATAACAGATTGCTATTGCTTACTTCAGAAAAAAAATCACTCTATGCTATAAATATGGGAATTTATTTGTCAGAAACCATTAAATAAACTGCGATCCAATGTGAATTAACAACATTTTATGGAAAACATTTGAAGAAAAACCTTTTCTGTAGTTGTTTAAATGAAAAATAAACAGCAATAGTACTTGTACAAACAATAATTTGATACCACTTTTCAATTAATTTTGTTTGATGGGTCAAAATTGTTTATTCAAATTGTGACTGAAAATGAATTCATCAGTTATGTTTATTTTGTCAAACCAATGTACACAAACATATATATGACACATCTTCAAAAAATGCAAAAAACAACAAACAAAAAACCCACACATTTAACAACATTATTCATAATTAACACAGTTAAAAATGGTGGAAAGAATAATTTTAAGGGGAGAAGAGGAAGAGAAGGGAATTGTAAATGTGCATGGGAATTCAATCATCTGTCCCATTTTATCAGCCAATAAACAACTACTAACTTGTGTAAGAGTTTTTGTACATGTAGAACATTCACTGTTACTTCTATAATACCACCAAAAATTGTTAACACTTTCACTGGAAAGATCCACTTTAATGCATCTCATAGAGAGCGAGTTCCTGTTGGCATCTGGGTACATAGGCTCAGCATTCTTGACAGCACTGTTCTAATGGAATTATTTTTTTCTTCTTTGAATCATGGACTAAAGCCTGTTTGCTTGTTGGTCTGATTTCTGTTTACCTTTGGATTTATCCAGGGTCACTTTTGGCCAGTTGATACCCAAAGAATAGACAAGAAAGAATCACTGATACTTATCCCTGTCATGTGTAATCTGACTTCACATTTTTTGCTCTTTGGATAGACTGAAATTAGAACTGAAAAGATCTCTACAGTTGAGTGATAAGAACCAGACAAAAGCACTTACTGTACAAGATTAGCCAGTTTGTGCATCAACTTCTGTTTAACTGTGTTGATTGGTTTCCATGATTACAAGTATTTACAAAATAATATGAAGATCTATATATTTGTAACAGAGTGGAAATTTCTGCTCTTCTGTAAAATTATAAATTACAGTACAGTACAGTACTTCAAGTAGGTCCATGAAGATTATAGAGGAGTACCTTCCTAGTATTCTACTGTAGTATACAGATACCTTCCATTAACAAATTAAGACAGCACAAAATAACTGTATTACAAATAAAAATCTAGTGAAGATTATAAGCTCACAGTTAAGGCATACCAAGAGACCAGAGAATCGATAAAGTGGCAAATAAGTAGCACTCATTAGAGATGGCATGGGGCCAGCTAATGAGTTGCTTCTGGATCATTAATGATGTTTACTCAAAGACAGCAGTCTGATACAAACAAGACACTGACAATAACAGTGTGTTTGCATAGTTTCCAGTGTCGTCTGCCTCCGTGTGCATTATGCAAACATCGTGTGAGGTAAATTTGTAGTGCTGCAAATCAGGGAGTTGGTTTAGTTGCCATAGTAACCAAGTCCTTAACTATGAAGTTAGTGCAGGTTTCTTACTGTTGTTTGATGAAGAAGTTACAGATACAACTGGGAGATATCTGTTCATACAAGATCACTGGGAAATTCCATTTAGTCACTGTTGATGGTTGATTTTACTTCTTTTTTGTGCATTTTTCAGGAAAAAGCTGACCCAGAATCCAAAGAGACCAAGAAGATGTACATGGATGTACTGAACACGGAAAACACATTTGTCAGGGTGAGTTTCTAAGTCCTGTCAATTTTACTTGATTTTGCTGGAAAATGTTTTATTGCACTAAAGAAGGTATCATGTAGGCCTATACAGCTGTGTGTTGTGAATCTGAGTATGGTATTAGTATACATAACTGAGAAACATGAAAGAGAAACTGTGGTCAACAGGTTTATAACAGAGTTGCCAGGTTTTCCGATTCTCAAAAAGCCAAATTACATGCCAAATTCAGATTTGATACATTTTATGGGCAGCATAGCCTAGATTTGGTTAGAAATAACATTATAATAAATTTATAACACCTTTGAAACCTCTGCTGCAGCCGAAAATTTGAGTGCCACGGTTTACGTGCAGCCAGATTTTGCACATGAAGTACATGTACATGTGCACCGCTATTTTGGATCCTTGTGGCACACATTTGACTGAAAATCCCCGGAAAATAGGGTTTTATAATGATTTT
The DNA here is from genome assembly GCA_001188425.1 of Eucidaris tribuloides. Taxonomy (NCBI): domain Eukaryota; kingdom Metazoa; phylum Echinodermata; class Echinoidea; order Cidaroida; family Cidaridae; genus Eucidaris; species Eucidaris tribuloides. Next base: position 108,069 of record JZLH01S0182430.1, on the reverse strand, counting down.
TTTATGTGTGAGTAAAAATAAGCCAAAAACCCGTTTGGCCTGCACTTTGAATTCTTCAATGCCAAAGGATGTCAAAAAAGGCCAAACTTGGTGTTTTTGGCTTAAAAAAGGCCAAACTGGCAACCCTAGTTTATAGGTGCACGTGGGTCTTTCAAGTATTACAAAAATATGTATTGGAAAATAGTGTTTGTGTTGATTAATAGTTATTGCCATTCATTTAATATGGCTTTATATCTGGCAAATTTCTTGACAATTATTTAGTGAATTACCACATAGTGGGGTAATGAAGATAGAGAAAAATGCGTGTAATCAAACATTTAATAAAATATATAGCTTTTTTTTTTCATTTCTTCTTCACTGTTCAATTCAATTCAGGGCTTGTGTGATACACTGTAAGGTGTACAGTAAGCAAGAATACATGAAGTTTACAGCCTAGTGTTAATTACAATTAGTGAGTTGCATTATAATCATAATTATTCTTGTGTGAAAATTCTTCCTGTATTCCATAGGATGTAGATAATTTTCTGCTCAACAAAGCCTTCCTCGATCTTCGCAAGAAAGAGATGCTCTACAAGAAATGGAGCGAGCGGATCGGGGAACCCATAGAGGCAAGCATCTACCGCGAGATGAAGAATTTTCCGAACGTTGACAAAAGGAAGAGAGGATTATATAAAGAGTACCTCAAATATGGAAACAAAAAGGTATGATGATGTTTAGTATAGAAAGTTGAGCTATGAGAGGAAATGTATTTATTATTCACTAAGCTTGTAACTAGGTGATATTTTTGTTCTTGCGTGGTTCTTGCCTTCCAGAGCCTAGACATCTTCAAGTATCATATGCTTTTGATTGTCCTGAATCCAGTGTATCATGGGTGTATGCGAGGGTGGGGGGGGGGGGGGTCATACAACAACCCAAAATTTTCAAAAGGTCCTCATTTTTTTCTTAAATCATTTTTTGAGGGCCTTTTCACATCTTGCTGTTATTTCATTGTAAAAAAAAGGACCGCCCGTGGAAAAAAAAGTCCTAGATACACCCCTGTGTATGTAAAAATTAGTTACCTGAAATGGTGTATAATTTGGATCATGTTTCTGATCTTACAGAAATGAAATTCCATTTGGACTGTTAAAAATTGATTAAACATGTATGGCTTTTGGTTTTGTACCTTGTTATTTCATTGTTAAAAATGATACTGATCTTAATCAAGTTCTAGTGGGCAGCATGATAGTATGCATACTTCACTTTATAAAAGGCATTGTCTTTCAATTTAACATATTTTTGTTGTTGTTTAACTGTATGATGAGTTCCATTAATTTAGTAGTATTGTTGTCTACATTTTTAGGAAAAGATACAAGTAGGTCATATACACAGTGAAGTAACTAAAGTTCTAACTTTTATGATCATACTTCTTATTCTTGTCTTCAGGGCTTTGTGTTTCTAGACACATATGACAAACGGGAGTACAATCCCATGAAACTAGTTGTGCCAAGACCAGCTCCGCTACAGATCCAGGTCCAGACCCAAGAAGATCCCACCTTGCATCAAGAACGGGAAAGGAATATTGAAGATAGGACCGTTATAGCTTGCCGAACAGGTAATGTTTGTAAATATTAAGCCTTGTTTAAGGGTAAAATGAAAATTGCATTGTTTCTGATTAGAACTGCTTATTTCAGCAATGTAAATACTCGTCTATACATGCAATATCAAAAAATCTTACTGGTGCAAACCGTCAAAATTTATATTGACTCCCCAATGTTTGGACAAAAGTGAAATATAGACTCAAAAGTAATTTAAAGTAAGATATAGATGACATTTATGATGATGCCTGCTGGTATAAGCTGTTCCCAATTTTGAGAGGAAGATGGTGAAAAATAACTGACCTCCCATTCCTCAGAATTGATTTTGTCAGTGTTCCTGTAACCCTTAGCTTGCTTCATTCACCAATGTGCACGAATCAATAAATGCACTAGAAACAACGAGTAGGCTTTTTCTAATCCCCTTAATTCTCTTACTCAGTACAATAACCTTCTCATAGGTCCAGCAAGTCCTTCACACCTTCTAAACTTGAAAGAAATGAACCTATTGTACCAGAACTGTAAATCGAAGAAGAGACCTGAATTGAACCTGCAGTTCTCCTTGAAATGTGGCACATTAAGAGTTACACAGAATGATGGTTCCTCATCTTCCAAAAACTCGCATCATATACAGCGTGGCCCAGAAACAAAATGTCCCTCTCGTAGACAACAGAATGATTACGAAAATCAAGGTTTATACTCAATTAAGTTTACATATTTTGAAAGCTCATTTTATTTTGCAGTTCCTGTGAAAATTTCAAAGGTCTCGCTTCATTGGTTTTGAATATACAGGCTCTTATGTAACAGCAGTGCTTTCCGGCCCATTCCAAATTCACTAAAAAGAAATGCCACAGCCTACAGATATACCATGCATATACTGTATAACGCTGAATATTTCGCGGTGGTTTTTATTTCGCGAATTTCGCAGGGACTTAACTGAACCGAAAAATTTTCACTTTCTGACATTTCTGTACAAAGTGAATGCAAATACAATAAAATCGCGAAAATATACTCTCGCGAATTTGCCGTCTTGACGTAAAATCGCGAAAATATATGGACGCAAAATATATGGCGTATACAGTATTCCATGCTTCACTTTTATGTCACTGACTGCGTTCTTGTTATGAAGTAACTAAAGTCAAGTTCATTCACTTTTTAAAATAAAAACTAATCAAAATTCAGTTCCACTGGTCATGTTTGCTTTCATAGGATATGTTCCATTTTAAATTTGTCCTTTAATGTCCAGCTTGTAAACTTTTATTGTTCTCCTGCACATCTTTCCACCTGATAACCATTCAAGTTGATGCATTGATGAAGCACTGCAAACTTGGAATGGACTGAAAAGCACTGCTGTTACATAATGGACTAGTAGTAGTAGTAGTAATCCAGGTTTTAAATCCGGTTTAGTCCCCAAGCTACGGGGGTGGCGGGATTCACCTCGCACTCACAGAAATCACCTTCACCCCCTCCCTCCACTTTACTCTATTCGGCGCATCCTCCTCCCTCAACCCAACCCTCCTACTCTCCTCCACCACCTGCTTCTTCCATGTCTTCTTCTTCTGTGTATTCAAAACCAATGAAGCGAGATCAATGACATTTTCACAGAAGTTAGAAAATAAAATGAGCTTTTTAAATATGTAAACTTCATTGAGTATAATAAAACCATATTTTGGTAATTATTCTCTTGTCTACGAGAGGGACATTCTTTCTGGGACACGCTGTATTTCTTAAGCTGATGGGTTCGCAGTCCAGATAATATGTAACTGAAGAAAGAGTTGTTCACCGTCTGATCAGTTTTGTTTGGGGGCTCTAGGATGACTCCCCCGTCTCACTGGGAGGAAGACTCCCCCTGAGAACATCTCCTCTAGAAGACAACTCCCACTTCAGACAACTCCGCAGAAGACAACTCCCCTGAAGGACAACTCACCTGAGGACAACTGCCGCAAAGGAGTTTAACAGTCGGTTTAAAAAAAATCCGAGTTGTCCTTGGGGGAGTAGTCTTCCATGTGAGTTGTCTTCAGGAGAGTAATCCTGTGAGGATCCTGTGGGGGAACTGTCATCCTAGGGACTTGTCCTCCAAGGGAGTCATTCTCCGGAGGAGTTGTCTTCCTGGGGATACGTCTTCCAGGGGAGTTGTCAGGTGGGAGTCTTCCCCGCGGGGAGCTGTCCTGATATGTTGTTTTTGAGAGGACATGTCTGAAATGCAATATCTTCATTTGGAAATGTAATCAGAAGTCCATATTTGCAGTTAATATGTTAAAATCATCTAATGGAGTTAACAGTATCGTTCATCTTTTTTCTTGCACAACTACCAGGTGAAGTTCTGTCAGATCGATCCGTAGAACGCCATCGCTTGCCTCCCCTCCCCCTGGTCCCCCTGGGTCGCCATGGTACCGAATGTGCTACCTGGTTGGCCATGCCGCTCCACGACATCGAAAGCCCTGTCAGACACATGAGCAGGTATGTAAAGTTCAAGAAATTCACCTCAAAACGTTTTTTTTTTTTTTTTGGTTACACTTTTGGTATATCAATTAAGTTCCAATAAGTTTTAGCCATATTAAAGTCTTATGTTTATTTACCCCACAGTATGATGTATATCATGATTCGCATCTAACGTGAAAACATGGAAAATGACTCTCTCCTTTCCTAGTCAGGGAAAAGTCAGGGATTTGAGAAAAATCCCTCAAGTCCTGTAAAATCAGGAAATCTTTTTGTTCAGTTGTCTAACTTTCTCATCTCATCCACGCATGGACAGACGGCGAGAAAGAAATGGGCGAAGCAAAAAAATAGTTCCAAATGATGGTCCTGGAACTGGAAGTTTTAAGATCAAGGAAAAAATCAAGAAATGTTGTGTCCATGAAATCGTGGGAACTCTTTATGTATATTTCTTGCCTCGTGTCCATACCATGGACAGAGACAAGAAAGAATTACATGAATAAAAAAATCCAAATTATAATCCTGGAATTTTTAAATTCCATCAGGGAAAAATCAAGGAATTTTGTTCCCATGGAATGACGGGAACCTTCCATGAACATTTCAACTATTATGTAGCATGTAAAGCAGTAGAGAAATACACTTGACTAAGTTTTGTATTAGATTCCACAAGAATGGCAGTAGTCTAGTCTTTTATTTTATATATCATCAAGAGAATTTTATTTTATCTTTTTTTAATTTTTTAAGGCATTCTTGTTGTTCACACTCATGTTAAGACAAAACCAATTACAATTAGCAAACAGAAAACATACTGCAATTCATTAGATTCAGATATGGACTTAACTTTTGAGTTAGGATTGTCTAGTACATGTAACAGTCTTCTCAATTACAGATCAGTATACTACCAATTAAGTGCTTATTTACTAATTACTACCCTTTCAAAAGAGAGAATTCCTCTGTAATAAATAAATCATTCTATTATGTTTTTTTCATGTCCTCTGTTTGTCACAGGCGAAGAATGCATGGTACCTTCAACGACACCCATTATGACTTCTCGCAACCGTTCTACAATCCTGAAAATGTTAAACTGCATGAACAGCAGTCACTACAAGCATCTAGCCCACCGCAAGCTGCTCTTGTAACATCCTAGTTACATCTTTCATTAATTTCTAGCTATCTAAAAAAGTCTTTATATATCGTACCATTGATTTTTCTACTTTTTTTTATTGTGTCATTCCCTTACGTTGCAAACTATTCTGCACATGATGTGAAAACTAAATGTGGATTTATTGACAAATTTACCTCGCCTGTCTATAATGCATTATTTTTTCTATTCGTTAAAATAAGCAATAAAAATAAATTTGTTTTCATGTTGTGTGAAACTCAATTTATCCTCACATGTTTGCTTCTAGAAACAGTAGTAATAATATCTTGTTATTGATTTTAATGTTCTCTTGTTTGCTTACATAAATTGAGAATAAAGTTGAATGTGGCACTTGCAGGGTGAGTCACAACATATTTATCAAAATCTATGGGAAATTCTCGCTATAGACAATATAGGACGCTTGGCCGTAGAGGGCGCTATCGTCAATGAGCGCATGCGCAGATTGCTCGGTGATTCAACTAGTGCGACAAACTTATTCTAGCTCCTACAGATAATGCACAAGGACATCTGCAAAATTCATGATTCTACTAAATAAGGTCAGGGTTTCACAAATTTGCGTTATAATTTCATGTGACCTTTACAGGTAGCATCAAAATTTGTTGGGTATATACGCCACAAATTTTAAACCAGTTATTGAACTTTTTAATTCTAATTCTCAACCCTCGTTAATGTTAACCGGAAGTTTGTAGGGGCCAAGTTTTCGTGGACAAGCACTCCCTCTACTGCTGAATGACGTATTGTCGATAGCGACAATCATGGAATTATTCAAACTTGCATTCTGTAAAAGAGTAAAAAAACTTGTATAGTTCAATTTTTTCAACTAAGTTTTTAATATTTCTGAGGAACAGTCTCTGTTCAAAAACTGGTATATGATTTGTATTGTATTGTATAGAAATGCAAATTATATCACCTGAAATGCAAATATTATTATTGATTTATTTTGAATGGGCATTACGAACAAATTGTAAATTACACTATTACAATTATTTTTGCATCTGTTCTTTGTAAAATCAGTAATTCATTTTACTCTTTTTTTTAACTGAAATCAAACATTTTTTGGGAAGTGAATTGTTGGAAAATTTCTTGAAACGTAAAGTACATATATTTGTCATCGTGAATTGATGTTTTGGACAGATTGTCCAGTACAAGACGACATTGTCATTACACCCCAATATACAATGTCAATCCAGAATGAATGATCCAGTTACATAATCTAGTTTCCAAAATAGAAATCATAATTTTATACAATATTATTCCTTTATTTTTTATTAATTTTTAATGATAATACTGACCTGAAAGTGGGTTGATTCATTGTAATTGCAATGTTATTTATGTTTAGCAAACTAACCCCAAAGACTCGTAAACATACCAGTTGCTCCGTTCTTGTTCTTGATTGTTCAAGAATGAGAAAGACAAAAACAGATGGATTCTGCAAAATATTTAGATGCTTGAAGCAGCTGGTTGCACAAGCTGTAATAACTTACTTCAGTGCAAGGGTGGAACCAGGGTATTTCACGAAAACATTTTCTGAGGAATTTTCCCGCCCAAATTTTTCTCTTCAGCAACTAACACTTTTCTGTTCACGGCCAATCAGCAAAAATCTTCGGGGGGGGGGGGGGAGAGATTTTCTAAAAACACTCTAAATCCCCTGATTTTTATCATTTTGAAAACAATAAGGGGATGTTTTTCACTCTCTGAACACATAACTTTTTGTATACATCACATGAAAATGGCACTTGTGCTAGACTTGTGATTGTATGCGTGTCTTTATCTACATGTAATATACAATGGACTGTTAATACTTTAGATATTTTGTAATATGATCACTGTGTGTGAATATTTGTGCCTGCCAAGTGACTTAGTTTCTTATGCACTCAATTTATGATAACACAGTACTCATGAAAGCAACCATTACACTGCTTATTGATAAAATATATTCTATTGAGTGTGTTTATTGTAGAGGATACTGAAAAGGTACACCCAAATATTTGAGCTGTTTTGGAAACTGGTATTGTGTTGCAAACTGCCAGTCGAGCTAGTCTGATTCAAACACAGATTTTGATTATGCACTGTTTTAGCCCCATGAACAAATTAGGACTACTAGTATTTTTAAACAATAAATTTATAACTGTAATTATTATTTGTACGTTTTACATTTATATGCATAACAAGAATCATTAGTATACCACACAATGATATTATGCAAATTTCATGCAAATAAGTGTCTTGATAAAAGTGCTACCTTTTGTATAATACTGGCGATTTTTTTTTATATCACATTGGTGGTCCGGTTATGACCACTGATTAGCAATATATGCAAAAACTTCATTCACTTGTTTGACATTTTGATTTTATCGCATTTACTGTTTTTAAACAATTTGATAAATAGACTTAAACTATGCACAAATATCTGTGATGATATATGAATGTCCAATGAAGTTTGGTGTCTGATTTGATTGGAGGTAAATTGTTCTTATTTCTGTGACAGTACACGTATACGTTTATTCATAACGGACACTGCACACTGATGTGTATATTTGTGGACTTGGTCATTCATTTGCAGTTACGTGTCTATTAGTAAAAGAGTAAAAAAAAGTACATCATATTTTTATACATCCTATACTAGGACCACATATTTGTGGTTTGCTTTTTTATCTTGGAATGTGGCTGTATTTACCCCATCTTATGAATATGCTAAAGTTGAGAAAAATATCAGCTTTTCAATGAACTGGGTGCTACAATGTCATGATGAATATTCATTTTGTTATGAATATTTAAATGAGATTTAACTAGAATAATCATAAACTTATCAAATTGGCAACGGCTGTTGTTATGATGAGGCTTTGGGTTGTTACACTTTGTTAGTGGGTGATGTATTGAACTAATTGAGAAACATATTTTACGGATGTGTTTTTCTTTTTTATGTCATTTAAAAGTGAAAGTTATTCAATCAAAAATTATTTTTAGTCTTAAATTTCACAAGAAAAATAAGATCTTAAAAATTTCACCAACAAATAATTAATTAGGTTAATGTTTGACACATCATTCAATATCCATTACCCTTTATATACAATAGACTATTCCAATATGTTGCCGATTTGATGAGAAAGCAAATTTATAGTGATTATTATTTTACTCTGGACAGGCTCTAGTATTGAATGAGTTAAGAATATCTTTGCCCAACTTTCATAGAGACACGTATAGGTATACGTTATAAGGATTGGCGATTTTTAAAAAATTTTTGGAAAGGGATGATTTATATCACAATTGAAATCATGATATGAATCGTGATTTAAATCAATACATCAATTTATTTGATTTAAAATCACTGAATTTTTTTTTCATAAAAATCATGATTTTTAAAGTAGTGATTTAAATCTCCAACCCTGATACCTTACATTATTAATCCTTGAGTAGTTACCTCTCATCTACTGGTTTTCGCAGTCAATTTTTTTTTATTTGACTTAAGTCGATGCAGTGAGTCATAATTTTATATCCATGATACGTGAAATATGTATATATAGCACTACCCCACGTTGTTGATAGGGAATTAGGAATGTAATTATAGATATTCATTGTCATGACAATCTTCTCGGCTAGATTTTTTCACAACACAATACTTTAAGAACAGAATAAGCTTGTAGTACCACAGGTCAAATCCAATGTGTTTGAGCAATAATTTTGGACATTACAGTGGTGAATGGTGCTTTGCCGTGTCAGAATGATATTACCCTGTTTTGCTGGTAAATTGGAATTTGGTCAAAAATGTGAGTCACAGTGATGTATAAATAAAATATATCATGAAGATTTTGTGTGTCTTGCTTTTTTTTTTTTTTTGCAGTGCAATATTTTCTGGTCTGTCCACTATGATATGCATGGTGCATAAATGAAATGTATTTGTATGCCCTGTGGATGAACGCTTTGGTCTGGAATTTGACCCTTTCATACTTTAATGTTTTGGAGACGATTTGATTTCACTATAACACATATTTTCCATAGACCCCCAACACAAGTTAACTGGCATGTCGTCGTCTCCAACGGGCTAACAAATTAGGCAGTGTGTTATATGTTAATTTACCACTAGCCCCCCAAAACATAAAAACGTGATCAACAAAAAATACCAACACACTTGTCATGCACACACACACACACACGCACACACGCACACACGCACACACGCACACACGCACACACCCACCGCACACACACACACACACACACACACACACACCTACCAAAACACAAACTACACAACAACACCCAAACAACACACACACCACACACACACACACACCAACACACCATCACCAACCTACACACACACACACTACACACACACACACACACACACACACACACACACACACACACACACACACACACACACACACACACCACACCACACACACACACACACACACACACACACACACACACACACACACACACACATACGAACAGTAAGAACAATAACAGTAACAAATGACAACAATGATAGCAATTACAACAAACAATTATGGTAAATTAATCAAGTACATGTAATCTGAATGGAAAAAAAATACACAACAAAATACATGTAATCTGAATAGAAAAAAATTACACAAAATAAATGACAAAAAATATCAAATGTGCATGTTTCTTTTTTAAAATTTTTATTTGTTTCAGATATCATGAAATCAGATTTAACAGCTGCAAGAAAAGCAAAATTTTCGAAAAGCAGTAAAATCCCCGTTATTTTAATTACGTGGCGCCGTCCCTGAATAAAAGTAGGTATCCCCACATAGCGCCATTTCAAAGAGCAGACTGCGCAGTTTGGTTTGTCATGTTGATCCATTTTCATTCATTGCCATTATATTCCAGTCACCAATGAGGGCGGTCTTAAGATTCCCGCTCTGATGCCAAGGGACCACGGAACTACAAGTAAATGCCGTCCCAACAGCTGTGACGTAAACAAGGAAAACCAAGTGAGTTTTTCGATCCCAAAGTAATGACTTCAAAATTTCAATAGTTAGGAGTTCAGAATATTTTCGGGAATGATAAAAAGAATCAGTGATCAGAAGATTTTTTCCCCGAATCGTCATGCACTGGAAAATGATTTCTTTGAGGCGTTTTTTAAACTAGTATAGTTCCAAATAAACACTCCTATGTAACTAGTAGAAAATGTGCGGGTTTGGGTGTGTGTGTGTGTGTGTGTGTGTGTGTGTTCTTACACAAGTATACTTGTGGGATATCGTATGAGTAGGTCCTAAGGAACTACCTTGTGCGGGTATTTTTGCTTGTGGGAAATAAATCATGTACCCCACAAAAGGAATACTTCGCATAGTGACCTAAAACAACATAATTATAACAACATTCTGTAAGTGTACCTCTAAAGACATATTTACGGATTTAAGCACAACTCTACTCACACAGACATACTTGCTATTGCTAACCATATTATTTCATTCAAATTATCTTTCAAAATAAGATTCGTGTTATAACTTTTACAAGTTAATGTGTATCAAATCATTTGTATGTATTCCATTGTAAGGTTTCACGAAAGATTCCCGAGTGCCCTCTATCCGTATATAAATTTGTCATTTGCGTTACAAGGCTCTTATAACGCTGTATTACACCAAAGCAATGGTGTTAACATCCTTTTTGGGAGAAAAGTAAAATAGAGTTAGGGCTATCTTGAAGAACATCGACATATTTGATTTAAGGTTAACCACGTATCCATCAACTGTATTCCATTTAATAGCAAAAGGGTAAACGGAAAGAGAGAGAGAGAAAGAGAGAGAGAGTGAGTGAGTGTGTAGTGTGTGGTGGTGTGTGTGGGGGGGGGGGGTTACTGTCTTAGCGTCTTTAAGCACAAATGAGTGCTTCTACTGTTATGGAAAGAACATTTTACAAAACGTATTTACCATAGCAGAGAACGAATTTGTAAGTTCCTTGCACACCAGCATTTTTGCTTATTACCGTATACTGTAAAGGGAAAGAAGACAAAAAAAAACACCGATTAACTTTACTATCCTTAAGAGTTTGATATTCCATCGTTGTAAGACAATGTGAGTAAGAAGAAAATCGAAATAGAGTTTTTTTGATTTCTTCCACCGTTGAACCAAATTCGTTCGGTATTGACCATGTACGTACGATTTAAGTTATTGCAACATTTGTTTCAGAGCTATTTCAAATGCAAAACACACAACAGATATACATCATTACATGTTTATTTAAACAGATTAGTTCCAATGCGGGAAAATGAGTATAGCAACACTCGACAAAAACGTTCGATGTTTTGGCATTGTTGGTAATACAATAAGGGTGCTGTTAAATTGACAGACAATGTTCTCTTAATGTTATAAGCATGACAAATAATTTTTTTTTGTGGTCATTTGTGGAAAAAAAATCATACGATCCACATAAAAATTCAAACCGTGTTTGACTAATCTGAATAAATGTCGGTTAGAAAACTAATCTGAATAAATGTCGGTTAGAATTAGGAAAAGAGTTATGCATGGAACCGTACATTAAGAAAACACGGCGTTTAGCGAGTAAATGCTTCTCCAAACCCGTTCTTGCTGTGTTTGTAAACATCTTCAGAGGCTAAACGTTGTGTGTTACAGCAATCGGTGTTTAATTTCTAAACACTAAGTGTTAATGATCTAAACATACATTTTCTAAACAAAACTTTGCTATATAGTTTACTAAACACACTCTTTACAGTGTATACGATACAGATTTGAGTTTAGATGTAGGTTTAGGGTTGGCATCAACGTTACGGTTACGATGACATAGTGCAAGCGTAACGCCTATCATGACCCAAATCCAAATAATATTCAAATAATTAGCAATGTACAGAAGGGCCTACTGCACTAACAAGGTTTTGGTTTAATGGAAGAAATCGCATTCTGAATTTTTCAAAATCTGAATAATAAGAACTGTACAACTAAAAAAAATGTTTCACGAACACAACTTTGAAAAATCATATATACGGGCTGTCTCTATTTTGTTTTGTTTTATCGAGTCGGTACTCACCATACAAATGGTAAAAACTGTGTTTAGCTAGTAAACGCTTTCCTAAACATATTTTAGTAATCACATTGTCAACATGTTCAGAGGCCCAACGTTGTCGTGTGTTAAATCACAAAACATCAGTGTACACAAAGTGTCGATAATCTAGATATTCTCTAAAGACAGTTGCAATCACTTTCTCAATATACTTAACTGTTTAATTGCCAAAAACGCTTGTTTTATAGTTTCAGTAAACCGCCGTAATTATTTTACCTATTTTTAGGAGTCAAATTTTACTCGGAATGGAATCAGCTGGAGCTCTATTCCTTGGATTTTCGAGTTACTTTGACTCGAATTGTTTAGATTACTGGTTGACGCAACACCATGCAGAGTTAAATTATTTCGGAAATCCGAGTCAGTTTAACTCGAAATAGAGTAGATTCCCAGCTGACTGCTCTCCGATTCAAATTTGACCCCCGGGGGTGGGGGGTCACTCTCCACACCGAGTCTGCTACCCACTCATGTCCAACAACCTCGGAAATGCACCATAAACGGCGTAACCTATACCAAATTTGCAACCCTAAAAGCTACCCTAAGTGGCGTGACTCCCTGGAAATCCACTATTTCTGATATTTTAAGTGGCGTGAAGACAGAATCCACTAAATTGATACCCTAAGTGGCGTAAACACGGAATCCACTAATTTTATACCCTGAGTTGCGTAAACAATGAAATCAACTAATTTGATACCCTACCCAATCTCATCTAAAGCACTGTTGTACATTGCACAACCCGAAGAGATTCACTTAATAATTCATTCCTAATTTACAAACGCTCATTTGGAGATGTTATCAGATCTACTCAAATTTGCACCCCTAAATGGCGTAATCTATACATAACCAAATTAGTAACCCTAAATAGCGTGACATGTGAGAAAAGGCTACCTACCCTACATGTAAGTGGCGATTGCCGGCGAATGGTGCTGAAAAACCCTACCCTTTTCCCCAAAAGACGTCGACGACGCCAGCGGCGTAACAACCGGGGGGGGGGGGGCAGACTGTACCCCTGAAGAATTTTTCCGCGATCCACCAAAAGCAGGAAAATGAAAGGAAAGGACGCACCATTTTGGACTTGGTTACCAGCAAATTTTTGGCTCTACCCTCTGATAACAGACACCTGTTACGCCGCTGGACAATGCCCAAGGGCTAGAAAATGGACCCTTTACAACGCTTTTTCTGGACATGGGTGCGTAGCAGCTCGTGTGGAGAGTCCTCCCCCCCCCCTCCCCTCCCGGGATTTTGACTCCGCGGAACTTACGTTTGTTTATTCTTCTCACGCCCTGTCCCTCGGGGAGGAAACCGTCTTGCATCATGGCATCGCGCTTGATGAACTGCATTTCGGCTTGATTTTCTTCGTCGGTGTCTTCAAACTCGAACGCCATGGCGATGACGACCAGGGCCATGAATATGATGACAATTTTGGAAGCCATTTTGTTATTTCTGTAGGCAAAGATTACAAAACAAAACGAGTATATATACATAGAAACACACGTTACAATAAATGTGCACATCATTGTCTACGGTCGAGGGGGTTTCTTGTATTCTTACACGCGTTACATTCTTTGTAAATGTATAAACATTCCTTCAAATAATTCCAGGCCGGAAACAGTTTTAAATAAATCAAGAATCTGAAACGATCTACTATTGTCTAGAAAAAATGAAACAGCAAAATTATACGCCTTGAGAACTGCACTACAGAGAGTATATTGAAAAGGAAAGTTTTCCTAAAATGTGATCGACACTTTTTGGCACTTTTCAACCAGTGCTCCGTCTTATAAAGAGTTACAATTAATCTTACGATTGATATCAATTGTAAGTCAATCGCCAACGGTGTAGGCCTACTCATCGGTAACACGATACGAACATTTACAATACAGTTAGGGTACGTCGTAACTCCAGCTTTTATTTCGAACTATGATCGATACTTACAGGTTGACGCTGACTTACTTGTAGAACTTTTGAAGCCGATTCCTTGTGATTCGAGAGCCTATGTGTCCAATAGCGTTTGCCATGAGCCTTTTATGAAAATTTCACGGCTGCGAAGATACCCTTGACCAATGGAAAGCAGTCTAACATGTCCAATAAGCGTTCGTCACTTCAGTGTGTTCGAGCTATATTAACAGGTCAATGGTTCGAGCATGCGCAGCCATCAAGAACGAATTCACCTGAATCAGACCATGACAAAATTCAGCGTATCTTTTGCCCGATCTTTTAACAGTGTTTGGGGGGGGGGGGAATTCCTGTAGATCGTTGGGAGGAGCATTTTAGATACTTGTATTGTTATTATTAAAGCCACTGGCTAACATTTACCACAGTTAAAAAAGTCTGAGCTACATGATTTCCCATGCTACCAGTGTCTTTGTTAATGTCTATAAATGAAGCCCTAGGCTATTTTTTTTACACGCACCGAGTATTATTGTTTAATCATTCATATCTTGCCAGTGGCAGCATATATTTCTAAACTTTTGTATCCTAGGGTGTTTATTTGTCCATTCAAATACTACTATATAGTTCAGATATCAAAGTTTGACAATTTTTTAAATTGAAGCTCCACAATGTTAGCCGATCACTTTAAGTGACCGGGCGAGTTGGCTCAGTGGTAGAGCGTCCGCTTCTGGTCCGGGAGGTCGGGTTCGAGCCCCGACCGGGTCATACCAAAGACCATTATAAAATGGTACCTACTGCCTCTATCCTGGCGCTCGGATGTAGGGAGTTAAACGCATGGGACTACCAGGAGACTACCCCCCCCCTCACTGTAGTCGAACTATGTCTTGTGCAGCCATGTTGCCTAGGGTTACTGAAACGGAGATAGGCGCCGCCCGATGTTCCACATAGGAGCGGGACGGGTTTAACGTTTATATTGTTATTATTATGTTATATTATAATCAGTATTATATTATTATTATTATTATTATTATTATTATTATTATTATTATTATTATTATTATTATTATTATTATTAGTAGTAGTAGTAGTAGTAGTAGTAGTAGTATAGTAGTAGTAGTAGTAGTAGTAGT
The DNA here is from genome assembly GCA_001188425.1 of Eucidaris tribuloides. Lineage (NCBI taxonomy): Eukaryota > Metazoa > Echinodermata > Echinoidea > Cidaroida > Cidaridae > Eucidaris > Eucidaris tribuloides. Next base: position 92,833 of record JZLH01S0182430.1, on the reverse strand, counting down.
AGTAGTAGTAGTAGTAGTATTTCCACCAAGATGTCATCTACGATTAAAGCCACTGCCTAACATTGACCACAGTTTAAAATAGATGTGAGCAACATAATCCTCCATGCTCCAAGTGTCTTTGATGAGGTCTAAAAATGAAGCCCTAAAAAAATTGAATTTGAACATGATTATTTAGTGCTTTAAAAAGTGAAAATCGTAAGTTGACCGGATTCACCTGAACATTTCCTCCTATAGATTTACCCGTGTGTGGATCTAGGCTATTTTGTACTCCACCCAAGCGCTAATTGTTTATTTATTCATATCTTGCCAGTGGCAGCATAAATTTCGAAACTTTTGCATTCTACGGTGATTATTTGTCCATTCAAACAATACTATGTAGTTCAGATAGCAAAGTTTCACTTTTTTTTTCAATTTGAAGCTCCACAATCTTAGCCTGTGTCTTTAAAGAGCCCGGTTCCAAACTGAGCTAAAACCAAAGAAAGTGTAACACTAAACACTTTCAATTAGATGAATTTCATACAAAAAACGCTTTAATTAAATGAATGCTTAGTGCACAACACATGACAAAACGTGAAACAAAAGTGCGAAGGCTTTAATTCAAATTCAAATTCATTTTATTTACATCCATAAAAATAGTGCAATTTAAAAAGAAAAACAATAAAGATAGATATATGAAATACATGTGAAATACATCAATATATAACAACAAAAATAAAAAATAAAAAATGTAGTGGATGTGAGAGTCGGTAAAGGCCGATTGACCTATCGCAGCTGATCCCCTTTATCATTACATTTTAAAAACGTATATTACAAACAAACAAACAAACAGAAACCAAACAAATAAAAACAGTACTTCCAGGCAACAGTGATTTAGATACAAATCATGATGTAAAATTTGCAATAAGTGTTTTATATTTTTGTGTAAATGAAGACCAAGATGGACTTTCTTCTATTTCACTAGGCAAGTTATTCCATATGACCGGTCCTTTGTTTTTAATAATGGACTTGGAAAATTGGTATCGATAATTAGGTAAATAAAAGTTATCTGAATATCGTATTATGCACATATTTACATTTCTATTTAAAACAAAATGATCATTAAAAAGTAACATCATTGCATTATATAATTTAACGAGTATAGGTGAAGGCAATATGAATTTTAATCAGCATAATATTCCAGTAACACTAGGTATCGTGCGTGATATTTCATAAACGTGATCTTTCCATGTCAAATTGCAATCAATTTTTATTCCACGTAATTTTGTAGAAGTCACCTTCGTAATCTCATTCTCATTGATACATAATATTCAGATCGTATGTTCATTGATAATTTTGTTTCTTGTTTTTTAAGATCATACAATTCGTTTTATGAAAATCAATTAATAATTTATTTGCCATAAACCAAGAATGAATTGTTGCTATTTCAGAATTTAATAAAGTTTGCGTTGATTGGGTCATTACTGGCAAGCAGAAGGCTAGTGTCATCTGCGAATAAAATGAAGGATAAGTGTAAACAGGTTTACACCTAAAATGTTTAAAGTAGTCACTTAGACTAGTGTTGTAATTAATAGCACTTGTATTTTTTTTTAGTAGTAGTAATAAATAATAAATAAAAAAAATAAATGATGATAATAATAATAATAATAATAATAATAATAATAATAATAATAATAATAATAATAATAATAATAAT
>JZLH01S0182430.1:60541-71499 GCA_001188425.1 Eucidaris tribuloides | reverse complement strand
GGTGCAGCTTCATCGGCGCGAAGCACCGATGAAGCTAGTTGATAATAAAATGCATATAGACTGGACATCAGGTGAAAAATCTTCAGGCGACGAGTTGTCGACGATTGGAACATTTGCATATTTTAAATTTTAGAAATGAGCGCCACCTTTTTCACCATGATGAAGTCAATCCAGGGCTGCCACTCAAAATTTTAATTTCCCCATACGCCGCATGCGTATTTTTCCCTACGGACACCACTTTCCCCTACGCCTCAATAACCTAATTTTCTCCTACGAACCTATGTTTTCCCCTACAAAAATCCATTTTACCTCTACAAAATAACGTTACTAAATACAAAAGATTGATCACGATTTCTTCACGGGAGATGGACAAAACGGACGGATTTTTTTTGAAATCCTTAAGAATATTTCTGAAAATTTGTCAAAACCCCCTACATCCACTACAAATCATTAAAAAACCCTACTTTTCCCCTACGGAAGGTCATTTTCTCCGTAGGTATCTCTTACAACCTGCGGTTGGCAAAAACTCTCATATGGTAGGGGGTTTCCCCTACGAGTGTCAGCCTTGCATCCACCGAGCAGGAACCTACACACTAGGAAGATTGTACGGACTAGGCGTAGTGTAGAGTTCAGTGACTAGGCCCCACGGCACTAATCGAACCGGTGCAATGCCTACCGGGAAGGCAGTACAATCATGACCTCATTGCCTGGATACACTTAAAAATTCATTAAAAATAAGCAGAGTGGAAAATTACCACATTTTGCAGTCTGATATATTCAGCGAGGGCTATAGGTGTGCACAAGTTGGATAAATCAGGGTTGTAGTATTTTTAATGAATTTTTTAGTGCAATCTTACAAGTTGGCTATTTTTAGCATTTAGCAGGGAGTCTGCATGGTTAGTCTTGAACAGAGGCGCTTAACTTTTTTTTTAGAGCTGGAAAACATCACAAATCATGTTTTTTTTTATTGGAAAGCAGACATAATTTCCCTTCACCTGCTTCGATTTAAGAAAAATCTACGTTTCGATTAAATTTTGAGAGTGCTTTGAAGTTGCTGCGTTTAACATAGGTTTCTATGGGCCCCTGGAAAGGTGCTGTGCAACCAATACATAACGTCACCGCCGGGCGCCATCTTGCTTAGTCTTTCACAATGCCATTTTGTGCAGCAGTAAATTATAGTTCGCACGGGCGCGGGCGGGTAATTCTAATAAGCGGTCTATGCCAAAAGGACTAACCAACATAGGCGTTTGAGACGGGGGCGGGGCGACACCGTGCCTATCCCCCATCACCCCCCCCCCAAAAAAAAAAAACAAACTCTAAGTTCGGGCAAAGGTGATAGAAAAATTCGGGCCAAAAGAGCATGCTGTTTAAGCACTATCGGGATAAAAGTTGGGTAAATTTGTGAAAAAAAAGTATTTCTCAAATCAAAACATCACTGAATACAAAACCTTGTTCGTTTTTAGAAAAGCTAACTGCTAACTTATTGTTTGGAAGAAGGTGTCCGAATTTCCTAAAACTTCTGTTCCGAGCAGTTTCTGCACAAATTTTCTTCAAGCTCCAGCCTGATTAGAGACTCTTCCAGAACATTTCTTAATCTCCTACCCGATTAGCATCTTCTTCAACCCAAAATTTCTTCAAGCTTCTTACGAATTATCAGCTTTTGCCCACAGTTTTCATGAGCTCCTCTGCCCGCCAAAACAGCTCTTTCTCTCAGAAATTTTCCCCAGCTCCAGCTCAATTGTGATCAAAATTTCTGGAAACTAACGGGCAAAACAAACATTTTACACAAAAGATCTTAATTATAATTTTGTCTAATTAGCGAAAATTACGAATCGAAAGTCATAAAAAAAGATTAATTTTTCACAATATTGGGGCAGAAACTGCACATTTTTGAAGGTGAAAATGCAAAATCTTCCCCTTGGAAGGGAGAAACCCACACCCAGACCCTCCCCCATGATGTGTTTAGGCCTATTCAGTCATTTTAAAATTCAGTAATCCATATTACCTCATATTTGACTGCAGTATGGTATGATCTTTGTACGCCCTCTTTTAAAGGCAAAACGGCACTTTCTACGTTACATATCTACGTTCTTTTTGCAACTAGCAGGCCGGGCGACCCCCTTTCACGCCCTCACCACGTTTTTAACACTTTAGCCTACAGTTGGCTATCTACACCCCACCCTCCCAGCTGTACAAATATTAAAAATTGAATATTTGGGGGAAAACATGTGTCCCCCACCTACCCACCCAACGAAGATGTCCCATACACCTATGCTACCCAACATGGCGGAAGTGAGCGCGTGGTGGGGACATAGCGGCCAGTGTTACGGGAATAGACGGTAGCCTTCTAGTGTGTAGCCTATACATGTAGGTTCTAGTTCGAGCGATATTGTGTGATCGGAACATTTTAAGCCCGAGTTCAGGCAATAGCGCGCCAGCCAGGCCTGGGCGCCATGGTGGGCGAGAGTTTCACCCGGGAGTTCAGCACCCGTTTCCTCGACCTCACGAGCATATGATTTTCAAGAAATTTGGACTACGCTCAATATTCTAGTCTGCATTTTCATTCTTGCTAGTCGGAAATTGAATCAAATACGCCCCTATTGGCAAAGTGTTTCAGGTCTGCATCAAATAGCAGCGTGTCCAGATCGTATCACAATCAAGTCAAATAACTGCCCTAAAACATTTATGATTTGATTTTAGGTAATTTTATAAGAATTTCCCCATTTAAAGGGAAAGTTCACCCTGATGTCAATTGATTTTAATAGCAGAAAAATGAGAGAACCCCGTAAATGAAGGTTACGCGAAAATTCATCAAAGAGTTATGAATTTTTTTAAAGTTTTTCATTTGTGACGTCACATGCGAGCAGCTCCCCCATTGTCATGTAAAATAAATTCCATAAAGTGCCATTTTCTCAGGAAATTGGAAATGATATTTCCTATGCATTCACTATAGAATTAGAAACATTATTTCAGACATGCTTCTATGAAAAAAAATCAATTATCATGAATCAATAAAAAGTGATAATTTATTGAATTAATATTACATGACATAGGGGAGATGCTAGTTTGTGACGTCACAAAATTAAAACTTTGAATATTCTTAACTCCGCTATTCTTTGGTGGATTTTCGCCAAACTTTCATTAATATGTTTCTCTCATTGTTCTGCCTTTATTAAAACCAATTTGACGTCACGGTGGACCTTGCCTTTAAAGGTTAGTGACATGATTGGGAACACTTGAAAATGCCTCAAGAACCAAATGAGTTGAAATGTATACCAACTATACACTAACTGGAGTGGATCTCCCAGCTGGAAGGATTTGTCTGCAATTTGCTTACTTAAGGAGAATCAAGCATGAACATACTAGTATTTTATTTTTTTCCGGGGATGATAAAAATAAGACCCATAGAATGCCACACAGCAGGTTTGCCTGCCACGAGGGACAATAAACATTAGTTATTCTAGAATGAGTCAACAGTTGACTACAAGATTTTCACAGGATAATCCTGGCATAGTTTACTTGATTCTAGAGTAGTTTCAGCCCAATTTGAGGACTACCCCCAATCATGTTATTTACCTTTAAGAATTTGCAATATCACTGCTAAATTAATATGTTATTTCATCACTCATTGTGTGAATTAGGCGTAGGCAGGAGCTATCGTACACAAGAGGATACAGGCCTCGACAGACATACATCAATAAACTCCCAACAAAGAATTTTGTCCTTGCGCGTAATGTCACATGTACACTGTGTCCCAAATCACATCTCATATTGTAGGAAAATGAATGAAATATATCAGAGTTTATTGACACAGCATGCCTACATGCCAACCTAGACCCCTCGTGCATTCTTCCCTGGACTGCTTGTACATACCAGCAACTAATCCCAAAATAAGCCTACATCCATTTCTTATCATATTTATACAGAATCTATGTAATGAAATACATGTATATCGAAGTTCATTGACAGAGCATGCCTGCATGCCATCCTCGACCCCGTACATTTCTTCCCTGGATTTGTACCAGCAACGTATCCCGAAATAGGCCTATACATTTCTTATCATGTCATTATTATTCACTCCAAATATATATATGAGTACCTTGATCAACAAAGGAACTATTAACAACAAAAGTACGCAATTTAAGATTTAAAAAAGAAAGCAACTTGTTGACCCCAAAATATACAGGTGTACAGTACGTTATAATCATGACGTACAAGACATTGAAATCCAGTCGTTTCAATATTATACAGGTAAACGTTATATAATTATGTACAAGGCATTGGAAAACATACAGGTGTGCGTTATTATTATGACAGTCATTCCAATACACAAGTGTACGTTATTACTTTAATGTACAAGGCATTGGAAACCAGTCATCTCAAAATACAGGTGTACATTACAACCATTGAAGTATCGAACATTGGAAACCAGTCATTTCAATATACCAAAAAAATTTAGCGTCAATTTATTCAAGGCTGAATAAATAAGTCTCCCAACTTTTAAGTCTGAAAAGTAAACCGGGTGTTCAAATTTCTATAACGAACATCATAAGATAAAATATGTATTCAATTCTATTTCACGACACAAAGACAAGTAACACATCATAATAAATACACACAAATGCACATATTATGAGTGAAAAGATTGAAAAGTAAATGGGTATTCAAAATTCGATAATAAACATCATAAGACGAAAAATGAATGAAATTATATTCAATTTCACTACCTAAAGTATCCATCGTAATAAATACACAGAAATACACATTACTGTGGATTCCGTAACTTTTTATAATACTCAAATGGCTCATATGTAGGCTATTGTACTCACTCAGAAAATAGGTTCAACTTTGCACTTTTAAAGGTGCAGACCAATGTCACACTGGGAGATCATATAAAGGTGCAACTTTGCTCCTTTCACAAAGGTATAAACTTGCACCTTCCTAAAAGGATTGCACCATAAAAAATATAAATCTATGGTACGACCCGGTCGGTGCTCGAACCCTCGACCTTCCGGACGTGAGGCGGACGCTCTAACCATTAGTCCATAACGGCGACCTATTATTTTACCTGATTAAATTGTGTTGAAGGTGATTTATTTTCAACCTCTTTAGGTGCAAACTTGCAGTTATAGGCCGTTTTTGCAATATATTCAAATTTCATGCATACCTTCTAAACAAAGGTTGTTCTTGACATGCTGAAAGATTATCCTAAGCCTGTCCGATATATATAGCAACAAGTAGTGTATGGAAGTTGCATTTTCAATATTGAAACTGTATTCATAGAAAAAGATGAAAGAAATAGCTCATCACTAGGCATTGGAAGAGTAAACATCCATAAATTTGAATGCATTACGAAACTAGTCTGTTGGATGCAAAAGGTACACCTTAAAGGTGCAAACTTGCATCACGCCCATGCAGTGGGGCGGGCGCATTGCAATAGCCGTGAGAGGTGCAACTTGCTCGAATACCGCGGCGGAAATGGCTCTGCACCTTTCCCTGCAAGCACCGTTATTTCTTAGTGTGTAATTTCTACCGAATTACAATATTTTTTTTTTATTATTTTAAGAGGGATACACCATTACTTTTGTCACAAATATCTAAAGATCATTATTGAAAACAAGATATCTTCATGCGCGTGGCAGGTGCTCTGAGCAGAACGTGCGCGTGGCAGAATGTCGTTATAGCAAGTATACTCTAAGCCGAATGTCGTTATAGCAATTACTCTAAGCAGAATGTCGTTAAGAGTAGTTATTTCACCTGAAATCAAAGAATTGTGATCTTTTAGGTCCTTCTATAAGTATGTTAGGCAGAAATATGGAATAAGTTTTTGTGTGAAGTTAGAAGCAATTTACTGTTAACGACATTCTGCAGTTCTGCTGCTTAGAGCACTTTCTAACGACATTCTGCCACGTGCACGACGATATCTTGTTGAAGACTGTCGTGCGTTTGTTATTTTCCGTGTTCATCATTTTTAGGATATACTTTAAAATATAAAGAAAGAGGATGATTAATCCACTCACAAGCCTATGTTCAAGAATGAAACAAACATTTTGTCATATTTAAATGCTAGGGCAAAGGTATATATTTTCATGTAAACACTTTCTTTTCAACCAAGTTTGAATGATTGATTTGACTTGGTTAGTAATTAGATATTTCATATGTGACCTGTCACCACAAAACGCACCATAAGTTGGAAAAATACAAAATTGTGTTTTTCATACTGTCTTAAAGTAGAGCCTCTAAGCTTTAGAATGATGTATAATTTGTCTATGATGAACGAAGTAAACCCATTTAAAACCCTGCTCACATGTTTGGTCTGTCACGTAAGCCATTATCAGGAAAGCGGGGGAAAACAGCTGCATGCGAAACGGAAGGCCTTTGACAACTGTTCCCATAGAAGGCGCGGTAAAACTAGTCACGTTCAAAATAAGAATTGTGGCTTGGACAAACCTTGTTATCTCTTACAATTATCATCAGTGAATAGTTCATAAAAGCAGCTTTGTGGTGATATCCAAATTATTACACGGGGACTTTACGATATTGGATAACGAGCAATTATATTCAGCGTTACAGGATGGTTACTCTCGCGATGTGAAGATCGAATTCGGCTAAATTTTCGTGCTCCTGCAAAAACATGGTCGAAGTTCAATCCAAGAGAAATTATACTTCTAAATCACTTCTGGTCCTCAAATTTGGACAGATAAAAGATTAGTGTATGTCCTGGTATGTACCTTTAGAAAATATCAGAATCATAGAATCAAGTTTTGCAACCCAACTCGACTATCTACTGCATTTACACGAAAACTTCCATTGCAACTTATTGATCGATTTGTGGTGACAAGTCACATATGGCAATTTCCACCTTACTATTTATATTATTTGACAACCACCTAATTATGTTTGTTGATTTTTTCAAAATCCCAGCGACGCCATTTCGGGCGCCATTTTGACAAGAGTTTTGCCAGTTTTATTCATAACAGCTGATGTAGATCCTTCCTCAGTTTGAGTGTCGACCAAATAAGTAACGTAGTGTGTGATTACTGTAGAGGAAATATATATAGAGAAATATTAGCAGGAAAAGGGAAGAAAAGGGAATATTTCTTTTCATGATAAACGTGAAAGGAATTCTTACCTGTATCTTCATTATTTTTTATCCTATTCGTTGATCGTACATGAAAACCCCCTTTTTAAAAATACGTTATCAGATACATTACATAAAATAAAACAAAACATCAGTCAACAAATAAGAAATGTTGAGGGATATTGTCAATATGTTAATGAGTAAACGAAATAGCACTGCCAAAGAGGAATTAGACCTCCTGAGCCCTTAAGTGGGCCCAGGGGCGTCGATTCTGGGGTGGCAGGGTGGGGTGGGGGGGGGGGTCAAACGAGTATCGATTTGCCCCCCATATTTTTGACAACTTGAAAAATTTATAAAATGCAATGGAAGGATATGTTTAAAATGCATAGGAAAGCACTACAAAACTATTAAACTTAGCATTGAAATACTATCAAACATACAACATTTTCAATTTTTTGGCGCGCTTTGCGGGCCAAATCCTGTATTGCAATTTGGCGCGGGGACATTTGACATTTTGTTCACTTTTGCCCCCCCATCCGAAACATAGATCGACGCCCCTGAGTGGGCCTTGAACGAAGCCGAAATCCCCCTACTAAGGCAGTCACATGCTTGTTCCAGATTCTCAGAGACACAACGTTTAAGAAAGTTAATGGGTTTGGATTTAGAACCCCTATCCAGGCTTGTGAAATGGAAGCCAACACAATTTAACCCCATATTATGGGCTTTTGAAATAGAAGCCAGCGAAATGAGTGTAAGGGGGGGGGGTGCAATGGGCTTTAGGCTTCCGCTGGTCATGTGCGCTTTGCGCGATATTCAATTATTTTCTAAGTCCACCGTTTGGAAAGTAGGCCAGACGGGAGGGCTGAGGGTTGTATGTGATACAATACAATACAATACAATACAATACAATACAATACAATACAATACGATTATTTCTATAGCACTATATTTGTTTCGTAGCGCTTGAACATTGGACCATGTATCCTTCAGCAAAGCAGTAGCTATATAACCCCATAGAAGAGGCTTGTGGCTGAGTCTGTTGATATGTATTAGGTATTATTTTTAACATACGACAAGTCTTAACATTCCTTCTTTTAGCAGATTTTGTTTGATCCTGTAAGCACTTTACAGTTTGATTTGAAACAAAAAGTAAAACAACAGACTCCGAGCATCAGTTGGAAGAAGGCTTATACGTACGTATAGGCCTAAATAGGTTATAGCTGATAAGTGACCTCCTCTAGTCCAAGACGACCTTTAGTTCAACTGTTATCATTCTCAAGACTGAATATGCGTATTATAAATATCGATAAACATTGATAAGTTTACAATAGGCCATCTACAGAAATTCCGGGACTCCCGGGAGGCTAGCTCATATACCATTTAACACCCTCACATACCCTTCCTCGCATACAGTGGCGACCGAAAGTATCGTCACGTTCCGTTCACAGAAACGCGTTCCTTGAAACGATGTTCAAGCGCGTCGAAATGCAAATCCAGCATAGCAATTGCGTGCCTTGCGTTTATTGAAACGAAATTCGTTTCTGGGATCGCGTTTGCACGCGTTCGGAACGTGACGATACTTCCGGTCGCCACTGATCTGTCCCTAACATGAAATCCCGGCTACGCCATTATGCGGTGTTTACAAAGGTGTCATGAGATGGGAACAATACAACGTTTGTAGGTGTTATAGGACACTTATTCTTGCCTACAAAAGGTTGGCTGAGGAATACATTCACAATGTTGAAGTAGTTAACCCGGGGGGCGGGGGGGGGGGGAGTGGGCACTGTAATTACAAGGTATACACTATGCGCATGTGAAAAAAAAACCCGCCTAAAAAAGGGTTACTTTTCACGGTCGGGCGCGGGCGATGTACGCGCGTACAGTGCAAAGGGTATCAAAACCGCTGAAATCTGGAAAAGGGTGGGCCTATATTTTTAGCAGAAGGTTTACTTTAAAAGGGTATCTTTTCAGACTTGAGTACTTGTTAAGGTTATTCTGAGATCGACTTTCAATTACTTGTTAAGGGTCCATTTTGAAAGTCCATACACACGCGTGATGTATACCTTGTAATTACAGTGTCCCCCGGGTGTATTAATAAAATATCTCAATACATTGTCGGCTTACTGTAGGACTTATGATGTCCTGTCCTGATAACAGTACAGCATTAGACAGTCAAAACAATAGCTGATGTATTCCCCATAGCATGCATGATCACACCAGTATCCGCACCAGTCAAAATCTGTTGCAAAAAATACACTTGTTATTATATGTCACTGTATGTGAACAAGTTTTGGTAGGTTTTATGATGTATTTGGCGGTGACAATACCATTATACTTCATGAAAGATTCATGACCTGTCAGATCCATCGACCCAACCGAATTACATTGGCGTGAGGAAAAGATCTTTAGTCTGTATAGTTAAGTTATTGCAAATATCATTAAAGTTATGGAGAAAACCGAAGACAGGCAAATTTGTGATTTAAAGTTATCACGCTATCTTGTTTCTTTTACGGTATGGAAGTTTAAATTAATGTTTGAATTCTTATAATAATAGTAATGAATAATAGTAGTAGTAGCAGCAGCAGTAGTAGTAGTAGTAACAGCAGCAGTAGTAGTAATAATAGTAGTAGTAGTAGTTGTAGTAGAAGTATTAGTAGTAATAGTTGTGACATTAGTAGTACGTGTAGTTGTAGTAATAGTAGTATAGCAATAGTAGTAATAGTAGTAAAATTAGCAGTAATAGGAACAGAAGTAGTTGTAGTAGTAGTAGTAGTAGTAGTAGAAGTAGTAGTAGTAGAAGTAGTAGTAGTAGTAGTAGTAGTAGTAGAAGTAGTACTGGTAATACTAGTAACAGTAGTTGTAGTTGAAGTTGTAGTATATATAATTAGATAGATAGATAGATAGATAGATAGATAGATAGATAGATAGATAGACAGATAGATGGACAGGGAGATGGATAGATAGGTGTGACAGATTTCACAATGCCGTCCAATGAAACATGTGGAAAATCTGAAGAGAGACTAATATTGCGTAAAAAAAACAACAACAACCTTTCCTCATTTATCCCTACTTGGTTTAATTTTCTACCACTTTATCAAAGGTTTTCAAATTGAATTCAGAGTGAGAAATTTCCCAACTTAGGGCTAAAAATAAAGTAATATAATTTTTTAAAATTACAAAACAACCTTTCCTCATTTAGCCCCATTTGGTTGAATTTTCTACCACTCCATATAATTTCAAAGTTGAACTCAGAGTGAGCAATTTCACAACTTAGGGCTAAAAATAAAGTAATATGATTTTTTAAAATAAGTCCCTTTTAGACAAGAATTAACTATGGGGCCTACCTGTCATTTTGATTGAGGAACCACTGACAAGAGTAGACGCGAGGCCCAACAAAAGCCCGATTACGACTATGAATCGATACAGTGATCCAAACTTCATGATGGTGAGGAATAACTCAGTATTCTGACTGATGTAGATTGTTGATTGCAGCCTTGTAGAGGATATGTTAGCTTTTAGCGAATGATCTTCCTTTATATTCATGACATTTCAATAAATGAAGATATATTTATGGTGTTTCGAAAAATACAAATATATTCATGGTATTTCAATAAATAAAAATATATTCATGGCATTTCAATAAAATAGAAATAAGTACCGGCAAGTTGTCAAATTAGAAAAAAAAATCGTTCGAAGCCCACATTTTAGACATGCTTTACTCATTATATGGTTGAGTAACCGTAATTGGGATTGAAGTGAAACTAGGTTAGGGAATGCAAATAAAGACAAAAAAATATGGTAAGATAATATTATCAGAACCCGCTTTTTAAAGATACGATTTAATAATGGACCACAGTAGAAAAAAAAGTGAGCTATA
>JZLH01S0182430.1:5484-15752 GCA_001188425.1 Eucidaris tribuloides | reverse complement strand
TGGTTGCCATGGAAACGCATGCCTAGATTTGGAGAAAATGATGATATTTTCATGCAAAATCGTGAAAACATATGACGTATATGTATTTTTTTTTTAAGTATTTGTATTTCAGGTTTACAACATGACTATCAGCAATTTCTGATAAATTTGTTCAGGCCACATCATTTCTGTTGTCATAGCAACAGCATGATAGAAATGTGTTTTTAATGGAAAAATGAGTATTTCGTCGCAAAAATCCCCCCTCCACCAAAAACAAATGTGTAAAAACTTGTGCTTAGTCAGCTTTCTGACTTTCTGATTACGGTGTACTTTTGAAAGTCTGATTTAATCAAAACCTTTATTATCCATGTTATGGTTACCGCCCAACATGAGTGGTTGCTATGGAAACGCCTAATTCTTGAGAAAATAATGATATTTTTATTTTAAAAAATCATGAAAACATAACATATTTTTTCAAAGTATTTGGATTACAGATTAACAAAATGACTATCAGCAATTTTTGAAAATTGTGTTCATGCCACGTCATTCCTGTTGCCATAGCAACAACATAAGAACTGGTTTTTAATGAAAAAATGAATATTTCATTGAAAAAAATACAAAAAAAACAAATATGTAAAAACTTGAGTTTAGTCAGTTTTTTGATTTTCTGATTACGATGTACCTTTTAAAAGTCTGATTACAATTAAAACCTTAATTATCCATAGTCATGGTTACCTCCCAATCAAACGGTTGCCATGGAAACGCCTAAACTTTGAGAAAATTATGATAATGACGTACATGTATTTTTGAAAGTATTTGCATTACAGGTTAACAAAATGACTATCAGCAATTTTTCTATAAATATGTTCATGCCACATCATTCTGTTGCCATAGCAACAGCATGGTAGGAATGGGTTTTTAATGGAAAAATGAGTATTTCGTAGAAAAAAATCCTCCCAAACAACAAATTTGTGAAAACTTGATTTTAGTCAGCTTTCTGACTTTCTGATTACGATGTACCCTTTGAAAGTCTGATTCAATCAAAACCTTAATTATCCATGGTCATGGTTACCTCCCAACATGACGGTTGCTATGGAAACGCTTAATTTTTGAGAAAATAATGTTATTTTCATGAAAAATCATGAAACATGACATATTTTACAACATGATTATCAGTGTTACTAATAATTATGTTCATGCCACATCATTTCTGTTACCATAACATTAGCACGTTAGGAATTGATTTTTGAAAATACTCTGTGAAAAAAAAATAACAAAAGCAAGGACAATAGAAAGCGTAGCATCCCCTCGCCGGCTAGAGATGGCAAATGTAAACATATTCAAAACAGAAAGGAAATGTGCAAAAAAAAATTATCAGCTTTCGTACTTTCTGATCACGATGTATCATTTAAAATCTAAAACTTAATTATCCATGGTCATAGTTACCTTCTAACAAGATGGTTGCCATGGAGATGCTTGAATAAATTTTGAGAACAATAATTATATTTCCTTAGAAAAAATCTTGTAAACATTATTAAATTTGAAAGTGTTTTCATTACAAATTAACAACATGAGTATCAGCGTTCTTAATAGTTATGTTAATGCCACATCATTTCTGTTGCCATAGGAACAGCAAGTTAGGAATTGATTTTTAATAAAATGTGAGTATTTTTTTTAAATAACAAAAGTGTGTCATCCCCTTGCTGGCTACAAATTGCAAATGTAAACAATGAAGACTGCTGAACTTTGCCCTTTGGGCCTACATACTCGAAGATCAAACTCTGTCTAACATTACTAAAACTATCAAACAGAACATGAAATTACCTAGTTTTACATATTTAATGAGCTATGACGATTGACATTTGACATGCATAATCCAAAATCATACATGGGCTGTATTTTGATACCATGTACCTTCAAACAAAATTTCATTAAAATATGGTCATGCGTCGTATGGTGGGACCCCTTTGCGTTACAGGCACCAAAATTATGAATTTTGTTGCTTCTTACATTTAAACCAATATAACTCAAAAAGTACTTATCAGAAACCAACAAAAGTATACATTTTCTGAAAGCTTGTACTTCAGAGAATCTCAAACATCCAAGGTCAAGTTGCTATACAGGGTGTGTAAAAAAAAATTAAAGGGTAATATCACAAAAAAAGTATAGTTTTGTGACATTGATGGCAACTCATTACACTTGTCAGTATTAAGTCATGGCTCAAAATTGATGTTATATTGTGGAAAAGCACACTTTCAGCTTTAAGAAAATGTATGGTTTTACTACTTTTTGATTTTCAGATGGGGTGATACAGGATGTGACAAAATATGTAAAAAATTGTGTTGCGATTTGTGACAAAAACATTAATTACACTAATTAAACAAACAATTTATTAAACCTTACTAACAAATTTGAGAGATTAAACAGTAGATTATTGTTTAATAAATGGATCAGTAGAGTGTATTTAAAAATTTCAACCAAAATGTAGCCCTGAAGTGAACATACTTGTGTGTCCTTACATGCAGTGCTATCATGTTTCATAACGTGTACAATCAATGGCAAGCATAAGCACACCAGTCATTAACTTAAGTAATTAATGACCTAGAGACAATTAATTTCATTTTACTATTGAGAATTGTGAGTACAACATGTGTCAAGTTAGCAGATGCATATCATAACTCCAAGATAGCTTATCTGCTGACAATAGTAGGAAAACCAAAGAGTACAGGTGAATTTTGCAATTTTCCATAGAGATTTGTACACACTCCTCCTCCGCTTATCCCAGATTTAACCCTCTTAACATTTTTGCATTTTTTGCTAATTAAACAAGGTGTAATGGCAAGATTGCTTATTCAGATTTCAAAAGCAGAGTAATTTGCTGCAGAATGAGCCTAAATTCATTATAATTGGATAAAGGATAGCTCTGATGCATCAAGTTTGATTAGAAGAGGACTGAAAAAGTAACACCACCAGGTATTTGGGGTCCCACCATACGACACATGACCATATGTTTAACATTAATAAAGAAAGTAAATGGAAACCACACTGTTGAATACCCAGTTAGCTATTTTCACATATTTAATGAGTTATGACCTATACGTTTGACCTTCATTTGCAGAAAAAACTTACACTGTATTGTGATACAATGATGTACCTTATTACCAATATTCATGAAACCCAGTCAAACAATACTAAAGTTATCAAATGGAAACTAGTTAAAAAGCTAGTTCAGCATTTAATTTATTTATGACCTTATTGAACTATGACCCTTGACATACCGACTCCTAAATCAAACGTAGGCTGTATTTGATATCATGTACAGGTACCTTCATACCAAATCTCGTGAAAACCTGTCAAACATTACTAAAGCTATCAAATGGAAACCACTTTCTTATGGAGATAGGACGCGCTTACTTCTTCGCTGGGTGTGGTCTTTTTTCTGTGACCGCTTCAGAGTAACATATTGCCATTTTTGTTTGTTGGAAGTCTTTCCAAACCATCAAATCTGTTTCACGGGGAATATGGATCTGAATTACGATGCAAATGTGAAATAAACACCCCACCCCTATAGGGAGCCAAAAAATATCAAATTATGTGTTCCAGCCCCTCTGCCATGGGTGCACCTGCATTGAATAATCTTTCCGCCTTGGAGAAGAAAGGGAATGATATCCCTTGACTTCATTCAAACAATTTGATATTTTCCAATGATAATTTCACAAATACATCATTATCGAAAGACCCCTTCAACTTAAAATGTATGCGTTATAGTGTATGTTGCAATTTTTTGGGCAAGAGAGGGTAGTCAAAAATTTTTATGCATTTTTCAACTGCAGTAAAAAAGTAATATCATGCATGATGCATTCGTCTAAAATTGGGCCAAAAGTCTATATTCTCGAAGTTAAAAATGTCAAATTTCCTCAACCTCGGAGGGGAACCCCTTTCTAAACCCTCCCCATGCCCCAGTCACACCAATTCTATTGTACCAAATTATATTTTATTTCAACATAAACAGTCTAAAAAAACTAGCCACTCTTCAAATGCAGTCATTGTTAACATTATGTATTCTTTGGTCTTAAAATGATCCTATAATTAAACATTTTCGGTGTTAAATAAATATGTCAAATTTTCTCATCCTGGGAGGGGACCCCTTTCCAGACCCTCCCCGTTTGTTAGTGTACTTGTGTACTATTTTAGAATAAACACAGTCAACTTTTACAATGTAAATTTACATATTATTCTTCATTTGTATTGCTTATATCTATGAGATTTACTTCAACATATCTGAAGACTATTCTTGTTTGTCTTTCATTCGAAATTTTGAGAATTTTACCTTTGATGTGCACCAAATCGCTCAAATTTTTTGGTAAAATTTCAAAAAGCTATGGTGTCGGGGTATATTTTACAAGTATTTTCAATGCTTATAACTTATATTTTCAAGAAATCAAACAAAAATCACTCTGAATTATATTATGGATAATTATTTCAATCAAATTTAGATAAAGTTTAACCTCTATTTTGTCCAAGAATATTAAATACTTAAACATCATTCTTTACCTGTTTATCCTTATTTCTTATTATCTATTCCTGATCTGAAACTGTCTGGCTAGTAAACAAGAAAAAATGGCAGGAAAAAATGCTTTTTGTCGTCTGCCCCACCCACCGCTTGTTGTATTGGATGCTCTTTGGCTAGTTTAAAAAAATGGAACTTGGAAGGCAAAACTTCCCCTGATGGATATCACCCCTCCTAAGATTTTTGGGAGGGAACCATAACCATTTGTTTTTGTGTGTTTTTAATGAAATACAATTATTTCATTAAAAATCCATTCCTATCATGCTGTTGCTATGGCAACAGAAATGATGTGGCATGGACGTATTTATCAAAAATTGTTGATAGTCATGTTGTTAACCTGTAATGATTGTTTTCATGTTTTCATGATTTTTCATGAAAATATAATCATTTTCTCAAAATTTATGCGTTTCCATGGCAACCATCATATTGTGAGGTAACCACATAGAGTTGGATACTTGGATTATTTATACCGCACTCTATGGGTAACCATGACTATGGATAATTAAGGTTTTAATTGTAATCAGACTTTTAAAAGGTACATGTGATCAGAAAGTCAGTAAACTGAATAACTCACAAGGTTTTATAAATTTGATTTATTTTATTTTTTCGATGAAATATTCATTTTTTCATTAAAAACCAGTTCTTATGTTGTTGCTATGGCAACAGGAATGACGTGGCATGAACACAATTTTCAACAATTGCTGATAGTCATTTAATTAATCTGTAATCCAAATACTTTAAAAAAAATATGTTATGTTTTCATGATTTTTTTATAAAAATATCATTATTTTCTCAAGAATTAGGCGTTTCCATAGCAACCACTCATGTTGGGCGGTAACCATGACCATGGATAATAAAGGTTTTGATTAAATCAGACTTTCAAAAGTACACCGTAATCAGAAAGTCAGAAAGCTGACTAAGCACAAGTTTTTACACATTTGTTTTTGGTGGAGGGGGGATTTTTGCGACGAAATACTCATTTTTCCATTAAAAACACATTTCTATCATGCTGTTGCTATGGCAACAGAAATGATGTGGCCTGAACAAATTTATCAGAAATTGCTGATAGTCATGTTGTAAACCTGAAATACAAATACTTAAAAAAAATACATATACGTCATATGTTTTCACGATTTTGCATGAAAATATCATCATTTTCTCCAAATCTAGGCATGCGTTTCCACGGCAACCACCAAATTGGGAGGTAACTATGACCATAAATAATTAAGATTCTGATATAATCTGTCTTTGAAAAAGTCGGCATACATCGTGATCAGAAAGTCAAAAAGCTGACTAAGCTAGTGTGTTTCTTTCCCAACTATTTTTGTTAAATTCCCTCTTCAGCGAGATGCTAGTCATTTTTCCTTTTAGAAGCAGTTCTTGTCATGTTGTTGCCATGGCAACAGGAACGATGTGACATAAAGCTAATAAAATTATCAAAAAATGCGGATAGTCGTGTTATGAGCCTGTAATGATTATTTTTTCCTAAATTTACATCACATTTTCATAATTTTTCCTGAAAATATCATTATTTTTCTCAAAATTCAGCCGTTTCCATAGCAACCGTCATTGTTATGAGGTAACTATGACATCGGATGATGGGAATTTTTACATCAATCGAAGAAATGTGTTTAAATTGATATATTTTGCCATTTACATCTTGTTTTTATGATGTTTAATGAGAAATACACTTTGCTTTAAAGAAAATATTTCGTTACCATGGCAACGGGTGAAGACGTCATTTAGAAAAATGGCAACAAGTGGATTCGTGTTCAGCACCCCCAAAATAGGGGAAATAGCACAAAAAATCAAAATCTACAGAAAATTTTAAGAACATTACAACTCGCCGTCTACTAAAATACATACATAAACATAAACATAAATTTATATAGCGCAGCTACTATGTGTATATATTCAGCTGCGCTGTTTCTGAACTCATGTTTACTTAATTCTACTTAAATACATATATATAAATATATATATTAACAAAACAAATATGATTTTAACTTACATTTGAAGACATTTAGGGAGGGTGAGCTACGAATTTCAATGGCCAAGCTATTCCACAGTTTTGGGGCGCAATGGCAAATGCACGGTCCCCGAGAGTGATTTTGGTTTTGCTATGGGGAATTTGAAATAACAATGTATCTGTTGAACTGCGCAGGCTATGACTGTGAGACTGGACTTTGATTTGAAGCAGTTCTGTAATGTAACTAGGAGCATGGCCACATAATGATTTATACACAATTAACAAAATTATGAAGGAGATTCTTTGACGTATTGGCAACCAGTGGAGTTCTCTACGAAGAGGTGCAGTTGAAGTAAATTTTGATTGACAGTATACAAGTCTTGCACATGCATTTTGGACTCTCTGTAATCTGGATATAAGAGAGTCCGGCATTCCGAATAACAATCCATTGCAATAATCTAACTTACTGGTAATGAGAGCGTGAACGACCAATTTAATACTTTCCCGATCAAAATATTTACGGATACGTCTGAGATTATATAGAAGATAATATGTTGACTTACATACATTTGTAACGTGTGTTTCCATGTTCAAATTTGTATCGAAGTATACGCCTAAATTTCTAGCAGTATCCGATGGTTTCACCTCAGAGAGTCCTGTTCTTACACCCTCAATGCGAATTTTAGAAATCTGTTGTGAAGTGCCGATGATCAAAAATTCACTCTTACTATCATTCAGTTTAAGCTTATTATTTAGCATCCAACTACGAATAAAATTAATACATTTTTCCAATAATGAGACACTTGCATCTTGTGAACTATGGGCTGGTCTAAAGGATAAATATAATTGTGTGTCATCTGCATAGCAGTGACATGAAGACTTCAGGAAATTTGTCGCGAGTGCTCTTGATTAAACTACAATGTAATGTTACTACATGTTAAACTACAATGTTACAATGTACAATGTAAATAACAAAGGGCCGAGTCGAGACCCTTGGGGCACACCAAAAGGCACTTGGAAAGAGTCAGAAACAATACCATCAATACTGATACAAATACTGAAATACTGAATGAAATGTCAAATCATTTATTTTCTATGTACAAATATTGAAAGTCAGTGATTAATGATTCACAAAATTACGTAGATGTACATAATCAACCATGATAATTATGTCTCCTTTTATCGATATTTACCATGTTTATGAGGAACACAATGTATCCTCTGCCGTGTTTCTCTTTCCCGATACCATATTTTTAATGCTGTTTAATCTTAACTAATTTTATTACTTTGCATACAAAGAATACAATATTATTACGATACACCTATATAGTGTCGTTCACTTCGAAATGTACAATTTTGCATAAACTATGCATATACATTACCACATTTTATACCACCCTTATATAATCTAGAGATTCCCAGTACCGTATACTCTATCTGTGTGCAGTATTAGAATTTAGGTATTTATTTATTTTTCTAATTTTTTTTATCGTTGTTCTTATTATTTATGTTATCCATTGTCATTGTGTGTCATGCATGCTCTACATTCAGAACTTCCATTCAGTTCACTTGATGATACGGAATTTAAATGTTTGTTTTGATGTCAGATAATACAGCTGATTACTCTATAAGATCAACGGATAATGACGTAATCAGTCATTGGGACCCAAATGCGGAGATTGATCCTGATGTTAACAGTAATATATATATAATTCGTGTAGTTGTTCATACTTCCAGATGAGTTCAACGCCCAATATTGTTCTTCTCGTAATGTAATGTTTAGTATTATACACTTTAATTCAAGAAGTCTGTTCAAAAATTTTGATTCCATTTATGACTTCATTTCTGTGTTACAATTGCAGTTCTCAGTGTATGGTTTCACCGAAACCTGGATACATAATGATACCCCCATATTATTTCAACTGCCTGACTATTCTTTTATTCATGTTGACAGGAAAAGGGGAAGAGGTGGAGGTGTGGCCATGTTGGTACACAATTCATTCAGTTTTACAATTCGTAGTGATGTAATTGAACAATCTGAGTTATTTGAATCCATGTTCATTGAAATTAAAAACAAGACAGACAAAAATGTTATTGTTGGTATCATTTATAGAGACCCCAAATCAAATGTTGATAATTTCATTTCTGTATTCGATGATTGTCTACAAAAACTTAATGACGAAAATAAAAGCATTTATCTCATGGAGGATTTTAACTTAGATTTTCTGAAATTAACATCATCTAAAAAAGTCAGTAGTTTTGCATTTTATGTGATAATTCTCTTTACCCCCTTATTGATAAGCCTACCCGTATTGCGAAAATGTCAGCATCACTCATTGATAACATATTTACCAATGTCCAACCTAATATCATTGAATCTGGAATTTTATTTAACGATATTACTGATCACTTTCCAATTTTCCAAATTACTTCACGCGATTACCCAAACCCCCATACACATCACACAAGTAAAGTTCGTTTAAAGCGCTGTGTAAATTCTCAAACATTACAGTCGTTCAAAATCGCTCTGGTTTCCGCAGACTGGTCTGATGTTTTATCAATGAGTAATACGGTACTGAATCTGCGTACAATGCATTTACATCTAAATTTATGGCATTGTATAGTGTACACATTCCCTTGATTAAAGCAGTTGATAAACACAAACAAATAAAAAAAAAAAACTGGGTTACATGTACACTACTCAGATCCAGGGTTATAGCTACGGCGGTCGGCGCCGGTCGGTAGTAGCCGGCACAAACCGAAGCCGACCGGCACTGAGCTGAATTTATTAGTCCTCCGACCGGCACAGAAAAGCTTTAAAATGACTGTAATTTTTTAAAAAAAAATTCTACATAAATCGTGTATTTTGAGCTTTAAACATCATTACATTTCAGCGAAGATGTATTTTGTAAAATAAATGCTTCCAAATGCTTTTTTTTATGTGGAAACCAGGAGCGCTACGCTCGCTTTGCTCGCTGCTCTTGCGTAACTCCTTCCTATACGGCCGGCACAGAAATATTTTTAGCTATAACCCTGCTCAGATCCATTCATAAAAACACCGTTTATTTAAAAAATATATTCAGAAACCGACACCAGCAAATGAGAAATGCTTCAAAACATATCGTAACACCCTGACAAGCATCATTCGAACTGCAAAAAAAAGAGTATTATGCCAATTTACTTAACAAGAATAACACAAATTTAAATACGACTTGGCAAACTATAAACGATTTACTCGGGAGAAAAAAAGGACCCACCGTAATATTTCATGAAGGATGGTAACAAAATAACTCGTGAAGAGACTACTGCAAATGAATTCAATGATTATTTTTCGAATATTGGCAAAAATTTAATAGAGTCTGTCCCTATCCCCCAAAAGATTTTCTAACTTACTTACCGCAACCACGTGAACATTCGTTCTTTTTTCATCCTGTCAATGAAAATGAAATCATAAACCTTGCCAAGAAATTGGATCCGAATAAAAGTTGTGGCCTTGATGATGTACATCCCAAAGTTGTCGAGTATATTATTCATGTTATTGCACAGCCCCTAACACATATATTTAATTTATCGCTTTCAACAGGCAGGGTACCCAATCCTTTAAAAATCGGCAAAATCACACCCGTTTTTAAAAAAAAGATGACCCCCACATTTTCACACACTATCGGTCCATTTCCATTCTACCCTGTTTCTCAAAATTGCTTGTACGACTTGTTTACAATAGAACTCACACATCAGTAGCGTAGCCAG
>JZLH01S0182408.1:6540-36352 GCA_001188425.1 Eucidaris tribuloides | reverse complement strand
TCATCTACACCATAAGAATCTTGGTTCCAAAGTTCAAAATTCCTCAAGCTGCTTTCAATAGCGATGTCAGTCATCATTGGGGCCCCTGTAGTGTGTAGCCATAATACAGGTGTATTTAAACATGTATAGGTACGGTGGTGTAAGACTGTCTTATGAATTCAATGTCCCAATTTATCTGACCATTGTTTTGTCGACAGCTGTGTCTGTCGGCTAAATATTTGAGGTGACATGTCGAAAGAGAAATTTCTATTTGACGATGGCCCGATGTGAAACACTAGATCTCACAAACCAGGGATAGTCAGATTGTTGACTTCGTCTCTGTGGTGAGATATTGACCAAAGTTTAGATGCATACTATATATACGTCCAGGATACACATCAATGACAGCATGATAAGTGTATCTTCATACAGCGCCTGTTAGCTTTAATTCAATACTGGGTTGTCTTAAAAAAAGAAGGAAAAAGAAACCCCTATGTCCTTCATAAATGTTAGTTGGACAAAAAATACTCTTGTTTTTAGTTGGACAAAAAATTCTCTTGTTTTAAATTGGATAAAAAATACCTTGTTTTATCCTCAGGCGTTCACTTCGGCCGGAAATTGCATCAGTCCAGGCTGCTGATCAAGAAACTGGTCGTGCTTGTTCAAAGAAAGCTCTTGTCACAGCTTTGTCTACTCATCCAACACAGATGACAAGTGTTGTCTTTGCTGAAGAAGAAGGTACATGATTTATTTGATTTTTAATTTTATATTCTACATTTACAGTATATATTACAGTTCTTTCAGTATAAAAGTTTGTATTTCAGATGTTATAAAATATGCTCAATATTGGTCTGCAGTCATCGTTCATGATTGAAATCTAATTTTTACGTGACGATGAATTTCTTGGATTATATTGTTTGTAGGTAGTGGACAGGTGATTAGATGTGATGTTATTGTTGACAACATTGAAATGATTGACATTGTCACTACGACGAGAGTCTTATATCTTGGTGATTCACCGGAAGAATTTGAAGTTCGTGCCCTAGATGATGAAGGTGAGTTGCATACAAAGCGTGAAAACAAATTGTGAAATAAGACTTTGTACGGGGGATAATATTGTGGTTAACAATGTTATCTTTCTGTAATAAATAACAATGAACCTAAATAAGAGAAGCAAACAAAACATACCTTATGTCCTTCACATCTTGGAAATGAGTAGAGTTGAGAGTTGTGTTCTCAATATTTGACAATAAGTTGATAACACTGCAAAGTTACTGGCAAAAAATGAGTGTACCAAATTACCTTCATGTCCTTTTTATACTCTATTCAAAATTGTGCACATGTGAACTTCTGAACACTGCCCTGTAAAATTGTGTGTGTAAATATCTGAACGTTCTTTGACAGTTGACCATCAAGTGTGTCAATGTTTTTGTTTTCCGTAAAAGATTTATTGTTGCTTGTTTTGTTTGTACATTAACATTATGCCATCAATACAATAACTTCATGTTTTATACAATCAGTTTACTAAATTTAGTACCCTGTGACCACAGAGTGTTCAATAGTCAAGTCCACTCAACATTGAATAGAAAAGGGAAGCACTAATCTGTTCTGAAATTTCATGCAATAAGAGTTAAAAAAAAGTACTATGCATTATTTATTTTCTAACTGTGTTGTGATATAATATCTTACATAATTTCCCCATAATCTAGGTAACACATTCAGCAGTCTTGAGGGTTTAGAGTTTGAGTGGACACTTCTTTCTGACTATGAAGCTGATAATGCTGTGGATGCAAAAAGCATTTTGAGGTAAATAAAAATAACTACTCATTTCAAAGTCACAAATTATTAACATGAGGAGGGAATTGAATACTTTTATACTGTATTTTGTTTTAAAGTTAGTTATTTAATGTAATTAATTAGAAATTTAAAAGTAATAAAATGAAATGCATAAATATTCTTTTTGGAGTGTTTGAAATTGGGGAAAAAATATTAACCCAACCAATATAATATGTTAGCCAGGTCAGGATTCAGGATCAAATGCCTTATCTAAAATTCTGTGTAGTTTATTTGGCAGAATCAAAATGGAGATGAAATTATGTAACTTATGGTGCTGTTGACACAATGTAATGTAAAACTTTGTTCAATTAAGTGGCTATATTTATCTCTGATGGATCTGATAATATGATAATTTTGTGTTGTGTTTGATTCATTTCAAACAAGTATTTAATCAAGTTTTAATCAAATATTTGCTCCAGTCTTTTTGTAGACAATGCATCATGCCAATTTCCTGCATCGTAACACCCATGTTAATGATGTTATGTACCCAGTCTCACTTTTGTTGGTTTACTGAATTAAATATTGAAAATGAAAATTTAAGTTGAAATAAATAGCTTGTGTATGAATATATACATGTACCCAAAGGTACTACATTGAAAGGCATATTTTCCTAATGAAAACAACTCTAATTACATGGAATGACGATAACAAATGTGTGGTACATTGCTATTATTTGTTGGCATTTGACATTATCTTTTTCAGGATAGTACAGTTCAAAGATCTGCCATATGACCCACCAGCCTACATCACTGGCATGGAGAATAGTGGTAAACAAGGAGACCGAATCCTGATTGAAGGTATCAGGGCAGGATCTGCTAAAGTTGGCGTCAGACTCAAATCAGCTGGATTCAAGGTTTGTTCACAGAATTATGTAAATGAATCTTAAATAACTTGAAAAGAGTT
This sequence comes from Eucidaris tribuloides, assembly GCA_001188425.1. Lineage (NCBI taxonomy): Eukaryota > Metazoa > Echinodermata > Echinoidea > Cidaroida > Cidaridae > Eucidaris > Eucidaris tribuloides. The sequence goes on along the minus strand of JZLH01S0182408.1, from coordinate 33,634 downwards.
ATGAAATGCAAGAAAATTAAAATGCTCATACTAGGATTAAATCCAGTCAAATGACCCTTATTCACAAGGTTCTGTGTTCTTAGGTTGCAGGGCTTCTTGGCAGTCAAAGAAAACAAACACACATTGAACTGTTTTCCAGTAATATCTCATTTTCGAATTTGTTCATATAAGGTATTTATTTCAGTGAAGTAATAAATTACTTATTTTGAAGTCCAATAATGTAAATGAATTTAAATTCAGGTAGTTCATCAAGTGATTTTCCACATTCAAATACACAAAGAACTTGTTCGGTTGTGGCAGTACTCAAAGTGGAAAATTATGTTTCTGTAGAAGAGTGATCATGAATAGGACATCAGCTGCATAGACTAAACTCCATAACTTTCCTTCATTCAAATCAAGCAACACTCACATTTCTGTGGCCGTGCATGAAAAATGAATAATCTTACCGTAGATAAAATGATCACAGTTCTGTCTCATTTGAGCGTGATAATAGTTACACATTTGTAAAGTGTACATATCTGTCAAAAGACACTGGGGGTGCACAACTATAAACATACACTAACATAAATATTAAACAAAAACATTTAACACAGTTAAATGTAATTATAAGAGCTACAACTAATCATAGGGAAAACCTGATGATTGATGTGTTGTTTTGCGTATTTCCAGTTACCCACTGGCTTGATATAGAAAATATCTAGTTCCCATGAGCAGAAGAGAAATATAGATACTCATTAAATATGTGTGGTATGTGTGCTGCAGGTATCACTATCATGGCTATATCTTATCCTTTTGCCCATTTTATCTTTTTATTTCTAAGTGTGTTGAACTGTTGATGGCAATCTCTTATTTTGGCCACAGATTATATAGAACAACTACCGTATTATTACTACAGTTATGTTACTTTCATACCATCTTTTCCATTTCCTTCTAGGATGTGAAACAGAGTGTTGTCCGTCTGATAGTCATTGATCACCTTACCTTGAACCCATCACAAGACATCTATATCCTGGTGTATGCCTACGTCAAGTACAGAGTTGAGAAGATCAGGCAAGGCAAAACTACAAGTAAGATCTACAATTTATTTAAAACTCAGCTCTCTTGATTTCTATATGGCAAGACTTTATCTGTGGGTGTGTAAGATAGTAGGGAGTTAGGGACTAAACACAGGATCACTCTAGTTGCTTTTATGACCATGCAAAAGTTAGTGAGATGTTATGGAAATGTGTATATTTCCAGAGGGTGTTTGTACATTGACTGGAATTTCGATGGGAGTCATGGAATTTGCCATAATACATTTGCACTTATCATGTTTAACTTATAATCTTACTCTTATCGTTACATCTGGAAATTATAGCAATAGTTTCTGTGTAGATTTTGAAATATGCCAAAACAATACCTATTTTGTTTACAAATATCTCTCATTATCTGCATTTTCTTACATCAATAAACAAGAGTTACATAAACGCTGTAAGAGAAATAGGACTGTTTTTAAGTTGTTCATTGCTAAACCCCAGTGACAGAGTACACTTTCTGAAAGCGATTTTTAACGGTGTAATTAAACCATTTGCAAGTGGTTGGTTTTGAACCAGTGTAGACAGGGAAGGAGAGTGGAAATATATGACTGACTGCAAAAGAGAATGTCATTGTACACAATATAAAGGGATATATTTGTCATCTGTTCTGACTAGTTTGCAGATAACTCAAATAGTACCATGAGAAAAATGGTTCACATTGAAGGGCATGGAATTTATGTCAAGATTTTGTAATATCTTTTTCAGCAATGTAAACCAATACAATAACTGTAATTCAGTGACAAATTAACAGTACTATGTAATTGTACACTAAAGTGATCCACAATTGAAATATTCTGTTGGCCGTATATCTATTCTTGCAATGATTTTCCCTCTGTTTACATTGCAGTTGTTAGTATGCCATCCACCCAGTATCGCCTGGCTCTCGGCAACGGTACTGTAGCATCCCTAGATGAGAGGACATCGACTGTCACTGGACTTGCACTGGGACACACAGAAATTATGCTGCAAGACAGAAGTATCCTTGATATTATACAGCAGGAATCAATCATGCTTGATCAGTATTTATCATATGTATTGGCTATTGAGTCTGTAATTAACCTTCTCAGTCCAATTGTAACAAAACTTTAGGAATAGTATGGTACTAAAATGGTCAAATCATGAGATAAACTCTTGAATTATTGATGAGGAAAGGGTGGAGTATCGGTATCTTACGGCAAACAGTTTTAGTGTATACTCTGTTTACTCTCCTACCTTACTGTGTTAACTGAAGTAGTATCTTTTCATTTAATGCATAATAGGTTATCTTGATCCTTGCACACCAAGTTGAAACTTACTAGTCCAAATATGGTAATCAAAAGTTAAAATGCAATCATCATATTCACGACCCATATGACTGAAACTATTCAAATGATTGAAATATATTTTAATCCATCTACTCACGGGATACACAGAGATGTAATGCAGCAAGGCCGGCTCCAGTGGTTTAGCCACATTAAAAGGATGAATGATGGCATTGGATGAAGAAATGTGCGTGAGAGGAAGACCCTTGAAGACATGGGATCAGCTCAACCAGGCCAATCTACAAGATAGAGGCTTAGTGCCTGTTCTTCCACATTACTGTATTACATGGAAGACTGACATTAGTAAATACCTCTCTGATCTGTGCATGTATGGAAAACAGATTGTAAACAATGATGAATTATTTGAGAATTCCCTTGTTTTCCGACTTCACATTTCTATGATTGTGCCATTTCTAGCTATGAAACATGGTGTCATTTATGACCTGCTAAACCTCAAAGTACTTGCTCTGTTCAATAACTTTGATAATGTTAGTGGCTAATCTATAATGCCTTGTATTTTGATATTATTGATGTCCATTGATCCTTAACTTTGATAATCACTCCAGGTTTTAAAGATTTCTTCAGCCTACCATCAGCTCATATCTACGTCATTGAGCCGGCATATCTTGGTAAGAGTTTACAGAATTATGTATCAATGGCAGATGAGTCTAACTTATTTTTGGCTGTTATCAGGTTCCCTTGTTTTCAGGGAAAGTATATTGGCATTAAGGTGTGGAAAGTGAGTGGATAGATGTGTCACACAAACTACTAATTTTTAGAAATAAGACATCATATGATGTGTTTACATTGTTCCTGTGTAGATACAATTGTATTTAATTTTAAGTGAGTATGGTATGTAACAACAGATACAAGTACTATGTATGCACGTACAATGATATGTAGAACTAAGTAATCAAAAAAGGTTGAAATTAAGAGAGGATTTGTAATGTAAGGTTCTCTGAAAAGTAAATTTATGAATTGTCATGTTCATATTACCAATCTTTCCAGCAATACATAAATAAACATTCTAAGAAAGGTTTTATAGGAATGTAGATAACACAAAAAAGAAATAGATTTCTTTGGGAATAGAAAAATAAGTTGAAATTGTCTTTCTTCCATTCAGGTTTTGTTGTCGTACCTGGTGGAAACTGGGTGTTGGAGACTGGCCGGAACTATGAGATTATGATTGATGTTTATGACAGAGACAGCAACAAGATGTTCCCATCTGATATACCTGTAAGTTGAATTTTCTGTGCCAGGTCTGACAATTGTCATACATAGAGCTCAGACAAATTAACCATTACAACTCAAACTCTGAAGCAATTATGCCACAAAGAATGATTTAAGATGAATTATTAAAGACAAGGGTGAGATGGAGCTCACCAGGTTGAACCAAATGTTAACTATACTGTCTGACAAGGTATATATCACTTTGTGAACATGGTGTATTTTGCATTGTGGATATATCACACATTTCAAGCGCTACAAAACTTGTGCAAAAATTAAAAAATGTGTGAATGGCTTTTTTTGTTTGTGCATGAATATAATGCGTCAGTGAAATTCTTCTCACTTAAAAAATTGCATAAAATAAGTGGTGTGGTGTGAATGTATCTACTTTACTTATAAATTATTTCAGAGAAAAATACAATTTTTGCTGCTTGTTATTACTTGTCATTGACAGAATTGAAACTGAAAGGTTAGAAAATGTCATAAATTTGCTGTACCATATTGCTCTTCCTGCTGTTAATAGTACTTGTAAAATGATGATGATGACGGTGAGGATAAGTAAGAAAGGTGTGTCATATCTAAACATTTCATTAATGGGAAGAAGTGTGAGATAAGTGGCGTTAACAATAATATCTGTTGATTCATTTTCATCCGGTGTAGAATATCCGAATTGACACGGTCTTCCCACCGACCTACTTCCAAATACTGAAGTCCAGTGAGAATGGATCCTACCACTACGTTAGGACACTACAGAGTGGCATCACTGAGATTGATGCAGCCTTGGTGGCGATGGTCAAACCGGTAAGAAATCATGCAAGGTTGTGTTTTGTTTTGTTTTTGTGAGGAAACTGTTAATAATACAACATCCACGTCCCTCCAATATCAAGTGTATGTGGTCTCTCTTAAAAGCCATGAGATGGACAATGCCAATTATTCATTTGAGTTCAGAGATGGTTATGAACACCTTTACGAACAACAAAAATTAAAACAAATAATGTCAGTTTGCAAAGTATTTTTCCCCTTTTTAGTGACTCTTCCCATGTGACAAAGAAGAAATTCAAATTGCTGTTTAAACATCTTTAATTAAGATGAATTTTTATTTAAATTTGTATTTCACTTATATTTCAAGGACTGCAGAGTGTGATCAGTTAATGTCATGGACGAACATTTTCAAAAAAATGACCATTACTGAAGGCCTAAGGAAAAAATGACAAGATATGAAGAGTTGCTGTATGATTTATTGTAGAGGCTATCAGTAGATGTACTGAATAATGCTAAAACTTTCCTTAGGCTTTCAATAATGGTCATTTTTGAAAATGTCTGTCCGTGACATTAACTGATCACACTCTGCAGTCCTTGAAATATAAGTGAAATACAATTGTAACAAGTGTTCTAGTATTGACTGGATATGTTTTCTAGGAAGTGTTTTGCAGTATTGTGATATGTTAAAGACACTATACAGGGTGGCCCAGAAAGAATGCTACGAGTATGATCGCTAATTTCTTCACATTATCGGCAAAAATCGTATTAATTTTTTTCGTTGGTTAGAACATTCTTTTCCAATAAAATGATACCAAGGATCATTGATTTTGGAGAACGCGTTTTGTATTCTAGGGCATTTTTCGGAGCCGAATGCATGTTTCCAAATTTGCCAATTTTTCAAACAGCGGCCGGTCAATCGGAACGCCTATATTCTGCGCGTTCAGCTACCTAATCGGCCGACATACACGACAACCGAATGACAAAACGGCTGATATGCATCACTTTTAAGGAGAGCGTATGCGAGCTATTGTTCCATTGTCATGCGCTTGTCCGTATGGTAAAAACGACCTAGAATCAAAACGCGCTTTACTACAAAATAATGATCTTGGTATAATTTTTATTGGAAAAAGAATGTTTCTACGGCAGACGAATAAAAATAATGACATTTTGCCGATAATGTTGAAGAAATTAGCAATCATACTCGTAGCATTCTTTCTGGGCCACCCTGTATAACACTGTGGAAGATCCGTTTAAATAATTGTCGAACTTTGCTATCTGACATGTCTGACAGTGTTTGAATGGACAAATAAATACCCTAGAACACAAAAGTTTGGACAGTTATGCTGTCACTAGTACAATATGTGCAGATACAAATTGGCAGATTAATTTTATATTGGCCAATAGGAAATTCTGCAACACAGCAGTCTATAGAGAAAAGCTGGAATGGTCTCTCAATGATTTTCACTTTTTTAAAGCACTTGATGATTGTTTTACACTGGAATTTTTTCAGGGCTTCATTTTTAGACCGTATCAAAGCCACTAGTAGCATGGGGAATCATGTAGCTCGGATATTTTAAACTGGAAACATTGTTATACAATGCCTTTAACTTTCGTTGCTTTGTCAAGGATGGTGAGATGGCTAGATTCAAGGTGCCCATCAAGGAAACACAGGAAGCTGAAATATTTGACGCCATTGAGGTCAGACCGGAGTACATTGCATTCGCCTATCAACCTGGTCAGCCTGGATATCAATATCCACTGAAGGTGAGTGGTACACGAGACTGTAGTTACTCAATAAATCCATTGGAGATAATTTAATTTCAATATAACACACATTCTCCATAGACCCCACCCCAATATCTCATTTTTAGTCTCCAACAAGTTAGCATCACAAAAGTTTAAATTGTTGACATGTTTTCTACAGTCAAAGAATTGTATTTACCAAAAGTATGATGTTAAATGTATTGTAATGCTTGTGCAGTCATATCATTGTTTGACTTATGGCCTATGTACGATCCATAGAACAATGTATCAATGTCTGTTAGAATAGTGCAAACATAATGAAATATACTGTCATTTGGGCAAGATGCATTTGGTGTTTTTACTATAAAGTCTAATATCAAATGTGGATTTAGAGGGTTAGAAGTAGGATTCATGTGTAAGATTGGGGTTGGCAGTCTGGTCTAGGGTTTGGGTTTGGATTACAGTTAGTTTTGGTAATCAGAAATAGATTTGTTGGGTCACATATTACAGAAATGAGGAATGGACCAACTGGTTATAGACCATTCACTTTTAAACAAATATTAGTATCAGTATTCTCTTTGGATCAGGATTATTGTTAGTAGTTACGCTATTATCTCTGATTTATCTTGTTTACCACCCCTTGTAATTTTTCAAGAAGACAAATAATGTTGTAAAAATGAATATTTAGTTAAAGCCCAAGTTTAGTTTTGGGGATTTTTTGTTATTTGAAAGCTTTATGTCCCAAAGTCATAACCCTGCAATAATAGATTCTGAATGTCTTTTGTTTTTTTTATATTAATTAATGAAAAATCTTGGGGGGAGGGGGGACCCCCGAGATTTTTGACTGTATTTTACATTATAACATCCGAAGGGTTAATAAGGCGTTAAGGTTATATGAGTTATACCAGGGCTCCACACTAACTTTTTTTTTAAAATCCGTAAAATTCAATTTTTGGTGGCCTGAAATTGAAATTTGGTGGCCCCAGAAAACAACAAAGAAAAACATTAAAAATTTACTCTGGCATGATAATTTAGTAGAAAAATAGGCTCTCAGGCCTAAAAATTTGACGGCGGGAATCTTTTTAGATTCACGCAAAGGAATCCCTTGAGAATCCTAGATTCTCGCAAATATTTCATAACTGGGAATGATCTGGATTCTCCTAGCAAGTTTTGTGAGAATCGTTTTTTTTTTCTTGCAGTGTAATAGATAAATAAATAAAAACAAACACAATGTATGTCAGTTTCATCATTAAAAGTTTTGCGTGCCTGAAAAAAATAATACTCTATGTGTGTGTGCATGATGTATGTTTACGTAATCATTCACTTGGTATCAATTGTGTTCAATATCAATGTTTGAATTTGTACAACTCATATCATGTTAAAGGATTCAGCAACAGTAGGACTATACTATGCATATGGAGGCAATAAAAATTTCACAAGGTATCCCAAAATGTATCCCTCATATGTGAATGCACACAATTTTTTTATAAACCTTACAAAAAATGTTGGAAAATAAAAAGTGAAAACAAACAAAATAATGTAGCATTTCAGTGTTTATTTCATTCTCCAACTTTGCTTTAATTATTACATGGTTCTTATCCAAAATCATTTAAGATGATTTTCTGACAAGAAACACTCCTTCTTAAACTTGAAAATTTGAATTAACAAAGTACTGTATACGCCATATATTTTCGCGATTTTGCTTCAAGACGGGGAATTCGTGAGTGTATATTTTCGCGATTTTATTGTATTTACTTTCACTTTGTACAGAAATATCAAGAAGTGAAAATTTTCGCGTTAAGTCGCGAAATTCGCGAAAATAAAACCACCGCGAAATATTCAGCGTATACAGTACTTCATAAAAGGGAACATTAGAAAAACAGACCAGCTAAGCCAGACCGCCAGGCAAGCCAGTGAACAGGACACCATGTCTGGCCATTCTCTGGGCTGCCAGCCAAGGCTGGATTTCAGTGGCTAAGTAGCCTATTGAGGCTGTTTCCAGCTGCTCCTAATTCCCCACTTTTTGACCTAACGCCCCCCAAAAATCAGGTTAGAATTTCAGAAACATAATTTCTTACACTCCTGTGACATATTTGTGGTTGAATTTATCACTTTCAAGTGCAGAAATTTACCACCAAAATCGTAAGTTAGAGCTTGAAATCCGATTTTTACCACACCATTTAAAGCATGTGGGACTAAGCATTCACTTAGAAGCTAACTGACGTGAATTTGCCGATTATCTTTGCAACTTGTAGAACTTTGAAAAATGTCATTTTGAACATTCTGCTCACCTTCCCTGCTACTTGCAGTAATTCTTTATTGAATTATTTCTAATATATTTAAAGTTCTTGCGAGAATTTTTGGTGATCTTCATTTTCTTTTCTTGATACAAGCTTTCTCTCCCTGAGTGCACTGCCTCTAAAATTAGTCCGACTTCGCTCCATCCTGAATGCAGGCGCGGCCCGCTAATTTTGCGTCTTTGGCATTCACATTACTAGCTAGAAATTGCCGGATTTTTAGCTAGCCTTTGCTCTGCAAAAATGACCATTTATTTCTTTTACTGGTTTGGTATTTTTTTAAAGGAAATTCGAGGCTATATTAACTGCTGGCAATAAAGAATATATTTAGCTGTAAATTTCGCGGAGGCGATTTTTTAGATTAATCATTTGAAAATCGCTCCCGATAATATTCCGACGGCTCGAGCGCGAGCTAGGCGATTTTGTAGCTGCGAGCTGCTGCGTTCTCCGTGTTGTTATGAGCAGCACGGCGCCGATCTTTCCTCGCCGTGTTGTTATGAGCAGCGCGGCGCCGATCTTTCCTCGCCGATTTTAAGAAAATTGACACGCAAGGTAATCCATTAATTTTTATCACAAAAAATCACATTGACACTTTGAAATTTTAGTTGCCGATCGGCCACCAAAACCTCCATATTTGGAATTTGTGGTGGCCCCAATCCATTTTGTGGCCCGGCCACCGCGGCCACCGCTAGTGTCGAGCCTGGTTATTTACCTCATCAGAAAGGCAGAGTTGCTCTCTTATGATGAGGTATAACTCATATAACCTTAACGCCTTATTAACCCTTTGGATGTTATAATTTAAAATACAGTCAAAAATGTCGGGGCCCCCCCCCCCCCCCCCAAGATTTTTCATTAATTAATATAAAAAAAACTAAAGACATCAGAATCTATCATTGCAGGTTATGACTTGTGGGCATAAACTTTCAATAACAAAAAATCCCAAAACTAAACTTTGGCTTTAAAATCCATTTTTTCAACAACCTTGATAAAACTCAAACGTTTTCTGATACATTTTGATTTCAATAGGCCAACAGGAGGACAGGCATCTATGTGTGGACTTCCTCCAAGCGGACGACTGCTACAGTGAATGTCCACGGACTTGTGACGACGGCCGAACAACCAGGAATGACCAATGTCATGGCTGCTGACAATCGCAATCCTGCTCATTTTGGTCTGAGTAAGGTGAGAAGTTAAAAGTTCTAACTGTGATGTAACAAAATATATTTTGTCAAGTCCCAATATGTGGTTTGATTTCTGTTAAGTCAATTGAAAGGATACATTTGTCTTGTGTTTTCCAAACACCCCAACTACCATTGGTAGAAACAGCAATATGATATGTATGACAGTTTTTGCTCACGTTTCAGTGATGTTTTGATTTTTATCAGCTATACATTCCACTTATTTGTTTGTAATAAGAAAATATCTCGAAATGATAACAATGTAACATATGGCCATGCGTTTTGAATTTGGCCGGTAAATAGATGGAGTTGTGACATCTGCGCGACAATTTAGGGTACATTCATTTAATTTCTCCATACTAATATTCAAACTATGATGTTGAATTTGGTATCAAAATAAAGCTTGTGATGAGAGCAACACAGTCATACCAAAAATGTAAACAAAAATAATGTAACATTCCACTAAATTATTGATTAATTAGCAGTAGGTGCAGGGCGGAGGATGATCAGGAGGAGCAATTTCTCCAGGGAGCCCGCTGAAGGACTACAGACATTACAGATCTTGCTAAATTGGTGATTTTTAATGAATAAATCACCATGAGAATAGTTATTTTTGATTAACTTTAAATATTTAATGATTAATTAGTGTAATTAAGCTTAATTATCAATTAGTGAACGTAACATGCTCAAAATTCCAACAAAATGCACCTCCGTGCATTTAAAAGTTCATAACTTGAAAAGTTTTGACCCTACCCTAGCAAAAGTATACATTTTTAGAAAGCTTTTTCATCAAGGAATCCAAAAATGACATTAGTTTTATAATAGGGGTAAGTATAAAAACATTATGGTTGAACAAACGTTAAATACTCGCCCATGAAAATTATGTCTAAAGAGGCTTGCGCAAAATAATTTTGATTACCTTAAACCCTACAATGTTGTAGATCTATAAAATGTTCTAAATGAAACGAATTAAAAAATGCTACTTTTAAAGGTGTGGGGTACATCAATACTATTCTTTCCGTGTTTCAAAGTTTCGTATGTTTTTTAACTGATTTTCAGGTATATTTGGTTCCATAACTTCTTATGCTTATACCCTATGTAATTTTTAAGGTCATTTCAGTTAATTTCCTCCCAGAAAATGTATACTTTTATGTATGGGTGTAGCATGTGAAAGTTACAAAGTCTCAAATGAAAAATGACAATTTTCATGTCACGAAAACATGTCACACAAAACTGGCCTAATTCAAAACGCATGGCCATATACTAACACATTACACATGTGACACTTCTGTAATAGCATGACATTCTATAAGTATTCTTTTAATATGAAGAAAACACTGTATATGAATTGTGACATGGGATACGCATAAAGGATACACAATTGACATGCTTCATTAAATCTGGAAATTCTCTGTCATCTTTACCCTACAGCAAGCAAATTGTGTGGGAAAGGTCATGATCAGAAGATTAACGTTAACAATTTTCAGCAAAATTACTGAACTCATACTACCCAATTCTCCATATGTTAATTGTATGAATGTTCTCTTCAAATTTCATTTGATTGTGCAGTATTTTAAATTTTTATTGGGAGTTGATTCAGGTGTGATTTCTTCTTAAATGTAAATTGGATGTTTTGCTACATTCAGGTCTATTTGCTACCACCATCCAAAATGACTTTCCTGGACTCCCCTGTGGAAGCAGTGGTAGGATCCACCTTGCATCTGCCTCTGGCCATGGAGGCATACCTGGATGGCAGTAAGTAATTGGTCCATTTTGTAATGGGTTCAGGAAAAAATTTGTGTCAATTAGGATACATCACATGGCATTGTGTAAAACTAGAACAAATATGATTTTGCAATGTCAATTATTGCAACTCATTAACATATGTCAATGGCATATTTGTTACTTGATAATTCTGGGACTTTTCCTGATAAAAGTATTGTGTGTATTATATTGTATAGTTAGAGGTAAAGTTAAAGAAGTGGTAAGAAAACTGGAATTTGCCGAAATTTCTTCATGTGCTGTGTTTTGCTGTTTTGATAAGTTGATACTGTATTTATATACAAAGATTGCTCCTCTCACGCAACAGAAAAAGTGATGCTAACCCATTGTGGATCTCTACCCCTGGTGACATCTATTGCAGACCAAACCATCTTTCAAACAGCAAAAGGTAAGGATCATTCTGTATCATATCTTTGAATGCCGTTAACTTTGCTTAGTCCATCTGTATGTCTCAATCTAACATTCCTTCACCCTTTTGGTAATCAAAACAAAGTTAGTTATTTAAGTTTTGACAAATGATTATCATTTCTGAAACACAGCAACATGTTTACAAGGCTGCCCTTTAACCCTAATCAGGCTGGGCTTTTTTGGCTCGGCCGTCGATCGCGCCATTGCGCCGAAAATCGGCACGTACGTCGCCCATCATGTAATCTACAAGACTGTATAGTTAATTACCCAGAATTAATTTCATATTAATTAATTATGCTAATTTATGCGTAAAATCATAATTAAGCTGTAAATCACTAATTAAAGCTCCAAAACTGCTAATTTTTGTGTCTGGACACTTTTTTTAGCATTCTTAACAAGTTGACTTGAAAAAAATCCGGAATCAAAATTGATTTCCTATGTATTTTATTGTTTTTTCAAATTTCTTATGTATTTCTTTGTTTTTTCAACCTTTTGTTTTCTATTGTTTTTTTTAATGAAATTTGTCGGGGACACTTTTGCGGTCATAAACAGCACAAAAGTAATTAATTTCAACCAATTAAAGTAAAAATAATCATACATTTATGAATTTTGGGCTGAAAACACAATTTGTATTGGAAATGTACACAAAATTCACGTTTTGAGCGATTTTGGCGAGTGCATGCAAGTAACAAAATGTTACGTTTAACTTTTGGGACCGCGTACCCCCCGCGACGTTCACAATTTGGGCTCTCAAAAGATGGCGACATTCGCAGAGAATAAAGTCATGAAACGCCCGCCCAGCCTTTTTAGGGTTAAGATACATTTGTACTTGATGTGTTTCCATCTATTGCACTTGTACTACATTGGGCCAAGTAGATTTCCCATGATATTGTAAAAATAGTTTTACTACTTGATGAATTGTGTAAAGAAGGAAAATCTTTTTGTTGTTGTACATAGAGGTAAATATCGTATTCAGTTGCTGTATGCAAACATTTTTGTATTGTAAGCAGGACTGTGCTGCCTGCAAGGCTGTCTTTAGCAGCCCATCTGACACATGCACGTATGTAAATGAAAAGTAATGATGAAGAAGCTGGTCCCTTTCATTGCTTACATGTCACTATGTATTTACTACACAGTTGTTGGAGACTTTGAAGCTGAAGAGGGGTCATGCACCACTCTCCATGTCAAGGCTGTAGCAGTAGGTCACACCCAGGTAACTGTCATGCTACAACAAGATGGCGCCAAGCTTCAGGCCTCGGTCACCATCGCTGCTTACGCTCCGTTAGAGGTGAGGATGACATTATTAGTCTAGCATTGTTTATTAGCCTCTTTAAAGGCAAGGTTCACCTGACATCAAGTTGGTTTTAATAAAAGCAGAAAAATGAGTAACACGTATTAATGAAAGTTTGGCGAAAATCCACCAAAGAATAACAGAGTTATGAGGTTTCAAAGGTTTAAATTTCTTACGTCACATGTGAGCAGGTCCCCATACGTCATGTGATATAAATTCCATAAAAGTGCCGTTTTCTCAGAAATTTGAAAATGATTTTACCTGACTGTGCATTTAATGTATTATCAGAAACGTGCATCTGTGAAAAAAAAAAACGCATTCAGTTATCATGAACCATTAAAAAATGGCAATTTATGGAATTTATATTACATGACGTATTGGGAGCTGCTCGCATGTGACGTCACAAATTTTAAAGTTTGAAACCTCATAACTTTTTTATTCTGTGGTGCATTTTCGCCCAACTTTCATTAATATGTTTCTCTCATAACTCTGCTTTTATTAAAACCAACTTGATGTCAGGGTGGACCTTGCCTTTAATTATAAAGGTGCATGTGGCAACTTAGTATTAAAGTGATGAATTAAAATGCACTTCCATAATTGCACTCATCTGCAGCTTGTTTAGTTTTAAAGGTAAATGACATGATTGGGGTAGTCCTCAACTTGGGGTGAAACTATTCTGGAATCAAGTAAACTGTACAAGGATTCTACTGTGAAAATTTGGTAGTCAAAAGTTGACTCGTTCTAAAATATCTTCCATCAGTATGCCTTATGACAGACAAATCTGTTGTGCAGCAGTCTGTGGGGTCTATTTATATCAGGGCTCGAGAGAATTTAATTGCGCATGTTCATGCTTGATTCGGCTTAACCCTAAAAGGACGGGGGGGGCCTAAAAGGCCCCCCCCTCGACATTTTTTTGCGATAAATTTTTAACGCGAGAAGCTATGGCCGCGATATTTCATGACTTTTTTCTTTGAAGTCTTGCGCATCTTTTAAGCCCAAATTTGCGACGCACGGGTACCCGGTTCCGAAATTACGCAACTTATCGGACTTGCATGTCACACCAAAAATCGCTCATAAACATGAAATTGTGTGTTATTTCAATGCAAATTGTGTTTTCAGCCCAAATTCATAAATGTATGATTGTTTTACTTTTACTGATTGAAATTAACTAATTTTATGCTGTTTATGACGGAAATAATGTCGCCGACAATTTCCATTGAAAAAACAATAAAAAACAAAAAGTCAAAAAACAAGGAAATACATAAGAAATTCCAAAAACAATAAAATACATAAGAAAACATTTTGATACCGAATTTTTTTAATGTGCCTCCAATCAGAATCTCGCAAAGAGTCTTTAAACAAAAAATAAGCACTTCAAGGGTTTTACTTCATGATTTACAGCCAAATTCTAATTTCATGCATAAATTAGCATAATTAATTAATTAAAAATATATTTGGACTGTTAGATTATCTCAATGCGTGACGTGCTGTTGTCGACTTTCATCGCGATTCTCCGTCGATCACGGCCGACGATCTTGAAGGGGGGGGCCCTTTAGGCCCCCCCCCCCCCCCCAGTTCTTTCAGCCTCCAAAATACCCCAGTCTTAATTTAGGGTTAACCTAATTCAGGCTGGGTTTTTTAGGCTATGCCTATATCGGGGGGGGGGGGGGGGCGGATTCCCCGCCCCCCCCAGATGTGCTGCGTCGACTCGCCGTTCGCACCGAAATCGGCACGCCACGGTTACCCATCACGTAATTCTACACGGCTGTATAGTTTTAATTACCAGGAATTAATTTCATATCACATTAATTATCTGTCTTTAATTTATGCGTTAAAATTATAATTAAGCTGAAATCACGTTAATTAAAGCTCCCAAAACTGCTTAATTTTGTTTCTGGGACACTCTTTTTAGCATTCTTAACAAGTTTACTTGAAAAAAAATTCAGGATCAAAATGATTTCCTATGTATTTTTATTGTTTTTTTCAAATTTCATATGTATTTCTTTGTTTTTTCAACCTTTTTGTTTTCTATTGTTTTTTTTGATGAAAATTTTTATCGGTACACTTTTGGGTCATAAACAGCCACAAATTAATTAATTTCAACCAATAAAAGAAAAATAATCATACATTTATGAATTTTTGGTTGAAAACACAATTTGTATTGAAATGCTACACAAAATCACGTTTTTGAGCGATTTTTGGGGTGACATGCAAGTACAAAATGTTACGTAACTTGAGAACCGCGTACCCGGACGTCGCAAATTTGGTCTCAAAAGATGCGCGACATTTGAAAGAATAAAGTCATGAAACGCCGTGGCAACTGCTTTGCGCGTCGCAGACATTTTGCACGAAACGTCTAGGGGGAGGCGGATTCCGCCCCCCCCCCCAGCCTTTTTAGGGTTAAGTAAACAAATTCAAGATAAATCCTTCCAGCCAGGAGATATGCTCCAGCTGGTATATCCATTGATATATCTTTCAACCAGTTTGGTTTGAGAGGCAATTTTTATTTCTCCCAATCATGTCACTGCCCTTTAATTAAACGTACAAGAAATCTTGTATAATTTGAAAGTGACTTAGACTACCATGGCTTGTCACATGATTGTGTGGCAACCCTAGCATATGATGTAAGCAATTTTAGTACATTAGTAGGGCTAATAGTGTCACTGTACAACAAGGGTAACATAAGATGGAAGTAAAACATTGTCTTGTCCATTACATAAGTCATATGTAGCATTTTAGGTCAGAGAGGTTTTTTACATAGATTCAGATCAGTATGTCAATTGAATGCATTATGTTTATATAAGTGTATGGATTGTTTTGTGTTATTATTTACATGTAAATATTAGATATATGATTTATTTCTGAAAGAATTCAAACATGTAAAGGAAATTTTCCATTGTTGACATGGGTGCAAATCCACAAAGAATTCTATTCATGTGTTGGGGGGGGACACAACAATAAATTAAATGAATGAATGAATGAATAGATGAGTGAATTAAAAAATGAATAGTAAATAAATGAATAAATAAATAAAGTTAATTAATAAATTAATTTGATTATAAGGAAGGTTTATGTTGATATTTTGAACAAAACTTACAGCCACTGGATCCAGAGAGCATTGCCATTGTTACACCTGCCACATCCAAGACGATGGTCCTGACTGGTGGTCCACAACCTTGGGTCCTAGACCCATCTCGGTATTACCAAAACCTGGCCCCTGATGAACCAGACTGGGTCACATCCAAACACATCCGGGGTTACGGAGCAACAAGTATGTACTTACTCTAAATTCACTCATGTTCAATGTTGGTAAAATATGGGTTAACCTACTGAAATACCTGTCTGGAGAGGGGTCATGCACCACTCTCCATGTCAAAGCTGTAGCAGTAGGCCACACTCAGGTCACTACCATGCTACAACAAACTAATACCACACCATTTGATATGATATCCTGTTTTGAGGTTGCTGTATGCTGCCAAATAAAATTCGTTGAAATTGCTGACTTATCAGTTTTTTAACAAAATCACTTCAAATCACTCATTGAACAGAATCATTTCTTATGTGTTTTTGTTTTACTTAAAACTTCCTTTGACTATCATCTTAATATTCTCTATGCCTAACTCTGTTTTTAAGAGTATTGGGCATTGTGTATTATATTTTCTATTTCTATCATTACACTGTAATATTAAACATGTAGATGTCTCATTGTAGAGAGTGTTATATTTATTGTCACTGACTATGTGTACTTTTGCTTCTTTTGCAGAGAATTATCACATCTTTCAGGTTCTCTGCCGCCAACTTGGTGAACAGACACTGACAGTGACTGTGGGAAACAATCCCACAACACGCAATAAGTTTCCTGCCACATCCTCAGCAACAGTGAAGTAAGTTGCAACAAAAACATACAATCATTACTGTTATCTTGTTCAGAATATATCTTACAACTGTTGTCATCAAATTTTGCATCCCTCATTTGATGTAATATTCATTGTATTGTCGTCATTAGAATTATCAGGTTACTTGTGGGAGACCCATTTAAAAATTGTCAAACTTTGTTGTTTGACATATCCAACAGGGTTTGAATGGACAAATACACACCCTAGAACATAAAAGTTCAGACAGTTATGCTGTCACTCGTAAAATATGTGCAGATAAAAATTGGCGCATGAATTATTTTTGGCTGATGAAAATTCTGCAACACAATGGTCTATGGGTGTAAATTGGATGGTCTCTCAATGAATTTTTCTTTTTTTAAAGCACTTAATAAAACTTTTGAACTTTAATTTTTTCTGGGGTGCATTTTTAAACCTTATTAGAGACACTAGTAGCACGGGGAATCATGTAGCTCACATTTATTAAAATTGAAGTATTGTTATACGATGCCTTTAATATGCAAGACAATGATGAACTTCACCTCTGACCAATGAAACTACATTGATCATTAGACATATTTGGTGCAGGAATGAATGAAAATATAAATTCCATTGAAATTGTGTCTTAACAGCCAAATTTCCATCAGGATTTGATATCTGATAATGGGGAAAATATAATATGTAGATCTTTGTTTTGATTGTGAAGTATTTAAGTGAAGTATATTTAATTATTGTCTTTCTGATCAGGTATTTATGTGCAGAACCAGTCAGTTTACAACTGGTACCCCTCGTACAGCAGCCAGATCTGGAGGTCCCATGTCCTATAGCTCTGGATTCCAACAACCAGGTAGCTACCGACTAGTATAACAGAAAGGTTTTGTGTGTCATGATGATGGGATAATCTTGTTAAAAAATTTATGTCAGAGAAAAATGATGTATTTTACTTCCATGTTATCTTACACTTTTGGATGTGTGTTGGTCACAGAATTCTGACTGCCTGTTTCATTGAGTTTGCTGTTAAGCAAACTGAATAATATAAACTGATAATATATTTAATGCAAAAGACATCAGTTTTTCAAAGTCAGATTGATTTGTTGTTATTTCTGTTTTCTTGAAAAATGGTGCTATACTGGTATAAAATCTTGTGTATGTGTGAAGAGTGTCTGTAATGATATAATGTATGTGGATAATGTGGCTGTGAAAGTGCTACTTTAAGTCAGATAAGGGAAACTCATATCAAACACAAAAGTTGGCATATTTGTTTAAAAAATGTACCGGGTACTTGTATATCCCACATGTAGGTAGTGGCCTAATAATTCATCGGTCCATAGGGATATGTGTTATTTTAAGCGACTTCAGCCCCATTTTCAAACAAATTTGAGATTACCCCAGACGATTCATCAATACAAATCATTTCATCTTATTTTCAATTTACACCGTGTTTGCCAATAAACCTTTTCACTACCCACCTTTAAAGTAGAACAGTCCTGATAACCTTTGCCCCACCAAAGCACACAGGCATGAAAGCCCTATGGAAAGAAAGTCATCAAAATTCAACCTCCAAATTCTAAAAACTGTCAAAAATGCCTCAAATCTCACTCACTAAATCTGCAAATATTGTATTTAACTAAACTGACACCAAGAAAGCACAACAAAACACCTAAATGCCATAATCAAGCATCGAATAATTGTTTTAGTGGGACTTCACCTGTAGCGACTGCTGCTTTGCGTAGGAAACAGCTCATGCATATTTTGATTAGGAGACCGCTATCTGTACTTAAATACACAGGTATAAAACACAGATTTTGAAACAAATTTTGATCGATTTTTTTTTTCTCTTGTCTACATCAGATTCCAGTCATGAATGACCAGGATGTTGATATCATGGTGAGGGCGGTAGACAGCCATGGCCGTCACTTCCATAACTTCTCTTCCCTCATTGTGTCATGGTCCACCTCTGACGTCAGCCTAGCATCCTTCTATCAACCAGAGACCACATACTCAGATGAAGATGGGAACTTTCCTGGTTCAAAAGTCTTGAAAGGTATAAGTCAGTGTTCTGTCAAAGGCATCACAACCAAGGAGGTTTGGGATGGAGAGAATGGGCACTTGGACTACCAACAGCCTGTAACACCGCTGGTAATCTGAATTACTGTTCAGAAGATCAAAAACATATTTTTGTGGTAGCAAAATTGATATGTCATGAGGTAGAATGAGCTTGTGGATTTTGTCGCATTTTCTGATCCCCACAAAATCACTACCCCCTACCCCTAAGTGAGTCATTCTGTCCTCAGCTAATACAAAACATTAAATAACAACTTTCAGGTACTCAGTGTATGAAAATGTACTTGCATAACTAGTGGTTTTCACAGAATCAAGTGTTTACTTCTCACAAGTTATGTTTCGATAAAGCAAACATTTTTCATGTGCCTTTTGCAAGACCAGTCATGACACAACTTCCAGAATTAATGTTCATTTGAAATGAACACATTATTGTCTGTTCCATCATGGACTACACTAATCACTGGAGTGTCTTGTCTTTGTCATACGCTGATTAAATATATGTGTTGTTTTTAATTCAGCTCTTGAAACAACCTCACTGAAGCGTCGCCAGGGATATGTCACTCTAACAGCGACAACCACCTCCTATGATTCAGCACTCTTCAGGAAACAAGCAGTGGCTGTACCAGTAAGTTTGCTCAGTTGATATGACATATATGCATTTTATGTATGATTTCTGTGTTTACATGTAAGAGAGTGTGAACAGTCCATGAATGGTATCATGATGCGATTATAACCATTCGACAAACTGAACATTTCATCAAAGGATGCCTAAAATATTACCATTGCCTGTATGTCTATTAATGCAGCAAAGCCCAGTGAAAATAGTTTGCTCATTTTGATCATGTCACTAAGTTTATTTCAGAATTAGGACAGCATATATAACATCCTGGTTGTAAGTGCGCTGACTCTGTTAGAGCACTGACCATTCAACAGTTCCATGTTATTTAATATTTGTAGTAAGTCTCTGTAAATCAAATATGTTACCAAATTACAACATTTGCTTCAGTATCATAATGGGATGACATCACCTAATATGACATTAAAAACACAACAACAATCAAATATAACCAAACTCTTGTTTCATTCTCTTCCAGGCAGTTGCACCACCAAGTGAGTGCATCATTGGAGCTAGGCCTTGTCATGGAAGCCAGCATTGATCCCAATAAACTCTCTCTCTTCAACCATCCTTCAAACAAGGTAATTATGAAACATAAACTTTAAACACTTTAAACACCTTAAATGGGTCTTCGATAGATAAAACGTGTTTTTATTATGTTTTTGTATTTTATAGTTGTTGCTACCCCAGACCAGGTTTGGCTAACACTGGCAAATGGTGTTTGATTATTGTAAGCATAATGTGAGAAATAAAACGGACATTTCAATACATTTGCAAATTGATCAGTTTGCAGTATCTAATTATTTCTGTATTAGTTTATACATAGTGTTGATTGTGTTGTGTAGAATCAAAACATCAACATTTCACATGCTAATTGTATTTTGTATATTGTGTGTACTTAAAAGGAGAAAACTTTCTTTAATTTTTTTTTTGGTGCATTGAATGAACAAAGAGCAAACTTTTGAGATCCAAGTCTACTGTCAGTGTACATCAAATTTATCAATATCCAATTGTAAGTGAAACAAAATATGAATTTTATAGAGTCGAGCATTTGCCATCTTCCATATTTTGTGCTTCTGCTTTTTGTCCTAGGCTGCTTTGAATCTACGAGGTGGTTCTGGTCATTTCCTGGTTCGTCCAAATCTGGCTGGAATTGCTGATGTCACCTATGATGAAAAGAAGAAACAGATTGAGGTAAATATTACAAACAATCCTTCACTGTTACATTTAAAGGTTGAATATATCCCATGAATTGAATATGTTGGTATTCACTGTATCTGTGTTTGGACAAATTAGTAATATCACCTTTCTAAAAATGCATAACCCATATTTCAGCTAGGAGTATAATATAACATTTTTTATTCAAATTTCTTAGTACTCAATATCAATTTCATGCTCTGTGGATGATAAGAACAACAATATCAAACTGCAAATCCCATTTCAAAAGTGTCTTATTATGTAGTTAAATGTTTTACTATGTTTTCCTTATTTTCAGCTAGTTAAATTTTAATCAATAATTCTGTGGAATGTCCCAGTTGTAAGTCGGTCAATGGGGGTGCACACCAACTGTGATTTTGAGTATTCACTAATTTATATATTTATTGTTTTGAATTACTTAAGGTTTCTTATATAATTTTTGTTTTTGCATTTAACAATTGGTGGTATTATAACATAGACAGAAAACAGTGCGCTTAGAAACGCCCGTATTAAGCGCCAAATAAATGTTTTGTATTATTATTATTATTATGTGTTGTAAATATTATCTTTGATTTTATATAAGTGGTGGTTTCTAGAAGGTCTAAAGTAATGAAACTGATATTAAATATTGCTCGTTTGCATAATCATGGATACTATGACAATTACTACATTCTTGTGCACATGTTTTCTCTGAACAGGTGGTGCCCCTACATGATGGTAAACTAACAATCACAGCTTATGACCTCTGTCTCGCCACCAACGTACATGCCACAGCACAGATTCACATGGCTGGAGTCCACTCCATTGATCTTAAAGTTGTTGATAAGGTATTTACTTGCGGAATAATAAACTTTTTGTTTTGAAGCAATCAGCTGGTCCCTGTCTCATAAAAATTTGCTGTTGATTGCAACTCTCAAAAATCAATCGCAAGTTGATTGCAAACAATCAGAATCCAGTATTTGAAGACTTATGATTGATTTATGGTTTTGCAATTAATTGCAAGTTTTATGAGGCAGGGTCCTGGTCTTTTAAATAATTCTTATAACCCAGTGACTTGTTTATGTTTGTGACATTGTGTGATTCTCAGTATTGTTATAAAAAGTGTTGACACATGCCCAAGTGAATCCACTTGCTCTTATGATGACTGATAATTGAATGAAATTTAACAGGTTTTTTTTTCTCGAATCTGATGTTAAAAGAGTGAACTTGTGATCTTTATTCAATGTGGATTATGTAATAGTTTCAAAGTACAATGAAAAGAATATCTTGTTAAGGTTGATGCGTATATTTGCAAAGTTCAGACTATAAAGCTGTGAAGTGGAAAAATGACAATCTACTTCATCACAATATAGAATATCTGTAGAGATGTTGTAACATGTTTATATTATTTCCTCTTTTTAAAACAATTAACGAATTGAAATGTTTTTAAAAGAAATTATACTTATGTAGACTTAAGAATACATAAAGTGGAATAAATGACTCTTGGTGGTATCAAAGTATCATTTAGTAGGTTTTTATTCCTGTTTCACAATATGTGTATTTTTCTTTTGCAGGTACAAGTAGGCCATGATATACAAGCTGCTGTAGAGGTACTAGACTCCACTGGCCAGCCACTTTCTGTGTCCTATTTCCCATTAATGGGCCTGCAGCCAGTACCAGGATCCAGTATCATCGCTTTGAGGTACAATTGTTAACCCGTTGCCTCCAAGGTTCTGAAAATCCCGTAGAGTTAACACAGGGCACATCCGGTTCCCATAGCCACTGGGTTAAAATAATAATTCACTTCTTATGTAAACAGGTTCAGGAATGAGCAACATACTTAATGAAATTACAAGTTAATTGGCAGCATTGTATCCTATATACATTACATAAATTTGTTCTATTATTGTCTATACGTGCTTTTGCGAGAAAAAAAAATATTGCATGACCAACTGATTTCTTTGGCAATGTGTGTCTGCTTCTGAACTCTTTGTTATTTAAAACAAGACACAGTTTCTTGACAATAGCGTAAGAGTGCTCTGGTTATGATGACATCAGCAAGAGTTTTCTGTCATGAAATATCAGGATATCAATGTATTAAATTTTGATAAGATTCTCCAGTATCAGTTGTGGTAGATTTTTGTGTAGTGAAACTAGTTTATGCTAATCTCTAGAAATCTATGCCTTGTTGTTGACAGACCAGAGTCGGAGTTGCTGAATAGAGATCACACTGCATACTACACTGTTCATGGTGCAAGTCTTGGCTTTACAACATTAGCCTTCACAGCCACCTCCAAGAGTGGACAAATGGTGTCCAGCAAGTTGAGAGATATTCAGGTAAGAGATGTTAATCGTGAGGTGTTTTCCTGTAATTGCATAAAAGAATATAGTTACTTTTATGATGAATGTTGTTTTAGAAACTACTAATTGCAGAATTTAAGGGTTGTTTTATTCTAAATCAGTAATCTTGCTTCCCACTTTTACTTTGCTTTATGTGAATGTTTGATTTTCTGAAGTTAAAATGAAGGTACAGTCATTACTGTCAAAACCACAAGGTACTGATGATCAGTGCAGCCAATAACATACTGCATACGCCATATATTTCGCGTACGTATATTTTCGCGATTTTGATTCAAGACGGGGAATTCGGCTCGCAAGAGATTATTTTTACGATTTTATTGTATTTGCATTCACTTTCTACAGAAATATAAGGAAGTGAAAACTTATGCTTGCGTTACGAAATTCGCAAAATAAAACCAGCGCAAAATATTCAGCATATACAGTACATTAATATTTCAGAAGGGTATAGGTGTTGTGTTTGCTGGCATGGAGGGGGGGGGGGTATCAAAACTGGTCCATTTAATACATAATCACTTGTTATCAGAACTAACTCTTTTTGTTCTTCCTCTTCCAGGTGTTCCCACCACTGCAGCTATCACCAAGGAACATCACTCTCCTTGTGTCATCTCTCTTCCAAGTAAGTTTGATTTCATGATCTCATAGAGAGTTGTATCACACAGCTATGGTTGGCAGTTTACTCCTGAGTAGATAATGTAAGGGCCCTTTGTAGACAAATAGTCTTTCTTTAGTAATGGGACAAGGAAGGAGGTGTTTTCTTAATTTTTGTAGACGTGTGAGTGTTTCAGTACTTATAAAAGTATATGACTATTAGAAACTAATTTTTTACTTTTGATATTTACTCCTTCATAGGTTCGAAGCACAGGTGGTCCTCAGCCTCAGAGCCAGATTGAGTACATAGTTCAGAATTCCAACATTGCCAAAATTAACAGCAGTGGAGTATTATACGCACAGAACCTGGGCCACAGTCGGGTTACTGGACGAGCTATAGGATATGACCCGGAGACCGGGTCAAGTGTTGTCTACTCTGAGGTAAGAAATACTCAGAAAATAGTTAAATCCTGCATAGTAGTGTAGTTTTGTGTGTATACAATTTAGTTATGGTCAAAAACTTGATTAATTGTAGCAGAGCATGTAAAGTCCACAGTGTTAGAATGTTATAGAAAGAGACTTTGCCAGATCCCATGGTAACCTTCAACCTGTGTCTGTTTTATTTCTCATGTGATATGCCAGCAATCTAACAATTAGTTTTTTTCATACCAAGCATAAAGGTCACCAACATTATATTGAATTTACACGTTACTGAGTGCAAAATGAACTACCATTATTGGAATATTACATATTGGTTGTAACACTATAATTAAGACACATTCAGGAAGCTATCTGTTCCATTTGATACGTAATGCAATTACTGTCACCTCATTTGATTGTTATAAAATATGACATTCCAAAATATGGACAGTGTTCGATCTGTTATGTTTTATTTGTAGTTCTCACTGTTATTCATTTTTACCTTATTATTAAGCTTTTTCCCAGCAAGAATAAAAAAAATAGGAATTTAAAAAAAGGAAACTACAAAAATAAAATTGTTACAAATAAATCTGTAATTTAAACTGGAAATCCTTTGGTTCAGCATTCATATCAATAACATATGTTCATGTTTATTTGCTTAGAAGTCATATTCCTTTGCCTGGCATTTCAAACAGCTCTGAATATAAAGCTAAACTAGATATTACTCGTCTAGCTTCACTTTATTTAATACCAAGTGGTACACTTAAAATATTTCTTGGCTTCTTCATGTTACCACAGGATGTCATAGATGTGTATGTGATAGAGTTATCTGGGATACGCATTCACGCACCACTACACCGACTGGAATCAGACACCGTCATGCCTGTCTATGCCACGGGACTTGGGGAGTCTGAAACCCCCTTCACATTTGGGGATGCCATCTATGGGCTACGATTTGAGTGGACTGTCAGCAACAATGATGTGATTGATGTGGAACCCGTGTTTGCAGAGGTAGAACAAAGACCCAGTGATTATGAATCATGTTATTGGCATAAATTTTTGGAGTAAAATGTTGATCTGCCTTGAAATGATCACTTTTCCATTGTTTATATATCACTGTTACTCAATCCTGTTGAGTGTGTGACATTCACACTTCGTGGGAATATTGTTAGTGTGATGATGTTGATCTTAGAGTTAATAATGAGGTTGCTGTTGATGATGCTAATCAGAATTCTTGAGACTGTATTAAAGATCAGTACTAACAGTTTATTATGAATAGGATTATTCGTGATCAGAAACAATGGCCATAAACTATTTTGTATTTATGATTTTTATGCCTACACAACGAAGTTGCCGGAGGCATTATGTTTTCGGGTTGTCCGTCCGGCCTTCCGTCCGTCCGTCCGTTACCGGTTCTCGATACCGGTTCTCGATACCGGTTCTCGTTACCGCGATAACTTAACAACCGCTGATCAGATTTTGATGTAACTAGGACCAAGTATGTACTATGGGGCAACAATGAAATGATTAGATTTTGGAGCTCAAAGGTCAAAGGTCACCGGGCCTAAAATATGTCTGATTTGGGCTCGTTACCGCGATAACTTGAGAACAGCCGATCGGATTTGATGTAACTTGGGTGAAGTATGTATTATGATGCAGCAATGAACTGATTAGATTTTGGTATTGAAAGGTCAAAGGTCAAGGTCACAGGGCCTAAAACACGTCTGATTTGGGCTCGTTACCACGATAACTTAAGAACGGCATGTTGGATTTTGATGTAACTTGGGTGAAGTATGTATTATACGGCACCAATGAACTGATTAGATTTTGGAGTTGAAAGGCCAAAGGTCAAAGGTCACGAGGCCTCATACATATCTGATTTAGGCTCATTACCATGTTAATTTAAAGAATGGCTGGTCCGATTTTGATGTAACTTGGGTGAAGTATGTATTATAAGACACCAATGAACTGATCAGATTTCAGGGTTAAAAGGTCAAAGGTCGGAGGTCACAAGGCTCCATACTTAGTGTATTTACCATGATAACATGAGAACGGCTTATCAGATATTGATGTAACTTGGGTGAAGTAAGTGTTATGAGGTACCAATGAACTGATCATATTTTGGGGTTGAAAAGTCAAAGGTCACAAGGCCCCATTTAATGTCTTTACCACGATAACTTGAGAACAACTTGTCGGATATTGATGTAACTTGGGTGAAGTATGTATTATAGGGCATTGATGAGATTTCAGAGTTGAACAGTCAAAGGTCACGATGCCCCGAACATTTCAAGTTTGGAATTGCACTGGGGTGTGGAGGCATACCCCGAATTGCTCCAGTTACATTCTTGTTTTGCTGCAAGTGTATTCATCATACAAAAACTTCACACTTAATGTTCTGAATATTTTTTATATTTTCACTGAATACAGTTTCTGATGATTATATCAATTATAAGTCTCTCTTCATAATGATTATCTAATCTTCGTTGATATAGGATGGTATCTATACCACTGATGAGCATAACATAGCCATGAGAGTCCGAACTCTAAACCCTGGTGAAGCAGCTCTCAGACTTCAAGTATCTCCCCTACACAATGGCCATCGACAGATTGTTAGAGACCAGACCTTGATGGATGAAATTCAGATTCAGGTGAGCAAATATCTTCATTCCCTAAAATAGTTTGCTAGTTAGTTAATTAGTCAATTAGTAAGTCTGTTGGTTTGTTGATCATCTGATGATTTATACATTAATTAATTGATTTGTTAATATATTACTTTCATTCATTGGTCTATTGATAGAAATAAATCACATTTTTCTTATCATTTGTACTTGCTTTCCCTTGATTGCATCCCAGAAGTACCCAAGAAATATACTTTTGTGAAATTACCCCAACCTTTGTATTTGAATTTATAAGACAGGACAAGTTACATCTA
>JZLH01S0182397.1:11195-23144 GCA_001188425.1 Eucidaris tribuloides | reverse complement strand
AAAAAAAAGTTCTCTTGATCAAATAGATGTACATATCTGAAATTCCATTCTAGCATGCTTACAAAATTGTTTCTTCTTCAATATTTTATTGGAAGAGAGTGACCGTGGGGTTGTAAACAGTGTGTTAGTGAAAAGTTTGAAAGCTTGTAGTTTACATGTTCATGAACTTGTTTGTGTGAAATGTGTTTTTAATGAATATACTTGGTGATTGTCATTTAAAAATAAAAACAAAAACATATAATGTAATGAATGATACAGTATCATTGAGAACCCTAGAATACAGTGTAAATTTCCTTTGAATGCAGTCTTACGCTGTACATTTTATTTTTATGGTTGAGGACACATTTTTTCTAAATTCTGTGACTTACTAGCAAAACATCAATGAATAATTTGTCATGAAGTTATTTAGACACTCCTGTCTTTGTCTCTTTCAAGTAAACTTGGAAAAAATGAATGTTCTATATTATATTAGCTTCTGATATATTACTCTCTGCCATAAGAATATGCATAGTATTGTGCAGCTAGATGCAATGCATTCCAACATAAGCAGACAGGCTTTAGCCATGCTAATCACTGACTCTCGCAAATCAAGCTGAATGGATGCGGTTGGAAAAGCCGTATGAAACGGATGGTTAAACGGCGAGATTCAATAAAGGCGGTATGTTAATGGTATTTTGATGACATGTGAATGACGTCCTGAACCCGCCACAACACCTCACTGAATCGGCACTAGCCAGAGATGTGGGGCGGACGGGTCCACCGGTGCGATCACAAAACCCATCTTGTTGGTCTGACGAGAACAATCAGGACGCTCTTAGGTCATCCTAATATTGATGGGATTTCATTACGTGTTTTGGAACACGGGCTAGCGTGATACCAGCTGGAGAAAGGAGAGGGGGAGAGGGGGGTGGGGTCACGTGTGCCTGGTTACTTAGGTGATGAGTACTGTTACCAAACAAGTGTAAACTGTGAACGCGATGTACTTTCTGGAGGTGTATACATGTTTCCTCCAATACAGCTTTGTCTGTGTGATGTCTTGTTTTGTTCGGTTGGTGTGTTTAGACAGGAGTCGTGCTCCCCGGGTTTGACAAGAGGGACTTTCAGTTTGGATTCCATCAGCGTAAATTACGCTGGCAATTGAAATTGACAAGCTGTCCAATTGTGCAAAAGAATGTTTTAAAGTGGGAGTTTTAACGTTTGGACTGGGGTTGAGTAATGAATGCATAGGAGCACCAAATCTTTGGTCCTTTTTTCCAACATATTGTGGTGTCAACTAAATTTTTAACAAAAAACAAACAAACAAATCCACCAAACAAATCTTACGTTACAAAATTTTGTTTTTCATTTAACCAAATTAAAAAAAAATGCAGTTGAAATAATCTCATTTTATGAAGCACCTGCTTGTCAGTTCAACTAGTAATGTAGCTCATGTCAGATTTTTGTTTCTCGTCTTTGTCAGTTTGCACAAGATAGACAGGATGAAGTTGTGAAACCAAAAATGTATAACTATGTTTAGGTTTAATTCAACTCATGAATAACATTCTGAACAAAGAAGGAATGTGATTAAAACAAAAATGTACCATTTCAGATTGTTGTGGTACAACTGATTATAGTTCTCATCCTTGCTTCAAATGTGATATATCACTCTCTTGTAATATGTGTGGGCCTATCCATGCTATAAAGGGATTTTTTTTTTGCAATGATTGGGTAAGTCAAAATTAGGACTACCTACTACATGTCACCAAAACAAGATGAATTGTTCTAAAGACTGCATTAACCTACACTTTCAAAATTACCTTGTACAAATTTTCATGTGGACAGAACAATTGGTAGGATTATTATATCCATCCCATTACCATGGTTACATGGTAACTGTATACATTTAGCGTACCCTACAAATTAGATGAAATTTTCATTTAGATTTCCTTTATTTTTTGTCCAGTTGTCTGTGTTTAAGACTTTAAAGAAATAGATGATAAGATTTTAGATTTCATAGCTCAAGACATGTTACCCTTTTTATTACATCCTTACCGAGGTATGCCTGAATTTCATAGCATGTAGCCACCAAAAATTTGATCCAACTTGGCATAACCATGTGGACAAATCTACCATCATGAGACCTGCATGCATCTTTTCTCAAGAATTTGTTAGCATCTGTATTCTGTTCTTTCCTTTCCTCCTCCTCCCCATCTCCTTCTCCTCCTCCTTCCCACTCTCCTTCTCCTCTTCTTCTCCTCCTCTCTCCTCCTCCTCCTCCTCCTCCGTCCCCTCCTCCTCCTCCTCCCCTCTTCCTCCTCCTCCTCCTCATTCTTCTTCTTCTTCTTCTTCTTCTTTTCCTTTTCCTTCTCCTTCTTCTCCTTCTCCTTCTTGTTCCTCTTGTTGTTCTTCTTTTTCTAGCCATGAGGGGTAGCAGAAGGATGCCCTGTATTAATGTTTGAGGTAACAACGACAAATATCGGATTGTACATTTAAAAAAACCACAGATATACCCCCACATAAAAACATACACACACAAACATACTCAACAAAATTCACAACACTCCAAAACATTACAACATAAAACATCAAAAACTAGAAGGTATGAACAGGAGTTTTTTCCTATGTTTTATTAAATCAACAAGATCTTGAGCTTACACAAGCAATCAATGATTAGGAAAATTAGAGGCACAATCAACCATGAATCACAACACAGAAACAGTGTGTATGTGTTTTTCTAGATGAATAAGTAACTTAATATTTTTACGATTTACTCATATTTTGAAGTGCTACTAGAACCAAGCAGTAATCAATGCTTTGAACCTCTTCTATTTGCATTGTATTTATGTCCAATATTTTTATGTTCCTTAAATGACCTGCTGTTAAGTAAAATATAAGCTTTGTATAGGCATTTTGGCTTATCAGTATTAAAATAGTACAACTATGCCAGGCCCTGCATTTGAATATGTTATGATAATTGTCAATTGGATAATCTATTTTGCTGCATAAGAATATTATTATAATTTAAATAGCTATCTGTCCTGTGACACAAAATAATGAATAAAGTATTACAATACAGTATTACTGTACAATTATCATCATTAAAATCTGCACGCCAAGATGAGCATCTATTAAAGGCATCATATAACAATATTTCCATTTCAAAATTGTGATCTATGTGTGTACATGATTCCTCATGATACTAGTGTCTTTGATAAGGTCTATAATGAAGCCCTGAAAAAATTACATTTCAAAATGATCATTAAGTGCTTTAACAAAGTACTAAATATCATTGAGAGACCGTTCCATTTTTCCCCTGTAGACTGCGGTGTTGCAGAATTTTCATCGGCCGAGAATAATTCATACATGTGCCAATTTTTATCCATGCATATTTTACAAGTGACAGCATAACTGTCCAAACTTTTGTGTTCCAGGGTGTTTATTTGTCCATTCAAACACTGCTATCAAAGTTTGACAATTTTTAGAACAGGTTTTCCACAGTGTTATACAGTGTCATTAATGTAACTACATGTACACCTGTGGGAATGGGACTATGGGGGCCTGTTGAGATTATACCGTAGTACCAGCATAGACTGATACACGAATTATCCAGACCATAGTGCTCCTTTAAAGAAGAAGTTCAAGTTGATATGACTAAACTCGTTATAAGCCTGCCATCAAATGCTATTTCAAAAGCATTAAGAAACCCTAATGGTTTTCCGTCCGTCCTATTGCCAAGTTTGTCTCCTACAATCTGTTTGACAGGTGTGCTTGAGTGGTTGACAACTGTACGCCATTTTTGTGTGTGCACATGTTGTTCGTGGAATACTTGTGGGGAGATGATCAACATGGAGTTGTTGTTTGGCCTGAATAGTGATTTTGTACGTTAGATAGTGTTGCATGACAGTCCCATCTCGTTTTGTATTATCTGGATTATTTAACACTTTGGGTGCCGGGCTAAAAATCCAGGTGTGTCAACCAGGGACTGGATTGTTTTTGAGTTTTGTATATAACTTTTCCAAAATGTACAATTTTCTGTGAAAATGGAAATACTATCGAGACAAGACATTTTAACTCATTTAATTGGTTCAATGTGTCTTCATTTTACAATAAATATCATTGGTAGGAACTTCAGTGACGTTTGTCGTTCGAATTCAAAGGTATGGAACCGATTGTCTTTTCGGCAAACCGGTGGGCCAATAGTACCTCTTTGATGTTATACATGTGCCGATAGCACCCAAAGTGTTAAGGATAGTTTTCGCCATTAACCTAGTTTTTCACAAAAGAATAGTATTATTCCCTGAAATTCAGCACCAATGTCCCATTTCCAGTAAAAACTGTGTTTTATGACAATATTTTTGGTCTTGATCCAAACTCCACAGATGTTTGTGCTATAAATTTATAATGGAATCAGTTGAGCTTTTAAATCATAATTTTTCATCATTTTTCATCATATTTTACTCTTTTCTTTCAAAATGCAGTGGTACATGTATTTTTGTACCAGTGGGAAATAAGACATTTATCTTAAACCTTGATATATATTCTGAGTAGTTTTTGTTACTGACTGTTTATTGACAATTGACCCCTTTCACTTAAACACAAATACTGTTAATAACCCAGTATACCTCAAGAAAGCAACTACAGGAAGGTCAGAAAAATGGGTGGTTTTTCTCAAGACTGTAGGAAGCTGGTATTTCATTTTGTAGTCCTCATGCAGAAAGAGCTACCATCTTTTGATTGACATATAAATTTTGGCACAATTTGTAACTCATTTGCCACTTTGCTCATTGAAAAATAAAATAAAAATGTTCCTTTAGATCAAAATGTCGTTGTAACCGTATTCAGAGAACGGAATTATATTCTGTTTCAAAAAGCTGCTCTTGAGTTCACTCTTTGTTAAACTGGCATTATTTTCTCTTGTATATATACATTTATATATTTGGTTATCCTGTATGTCTTTAAGTCATGTCTGGATCTATAAGATGAAAAAAGGACTTGAAAAACCTCAAGTGAGACAGCCAGAAATCAGACAAATTTAGCTCCATTTCTGCAAATTATGAGCATTTCCTTCAATAATGTTGCAATGACTTTGATGGAACAAGAGGGTGAAAGATTACATCTGGCTGACTGTTAACAATGTATTCCCGTGTATAGACATGAGTTTTGGAGATATTCTTTGATAAACTTTGATATTTAAACTCTGATATTTTGAAGAGAAAAGACACCTTTTCCAAGTAGTTCAATCAAGAATGGCCTATCATTTTGTGTATTTGTTTTAATTTTTTTTTCATTTTGGTTATTATAATTCAACAATGGGTTCCCCACAATGCTCTGCTTCTTAAAGATGTGAGTTGTGAGATACTCTGAGATATAAGTTGATACTAGAAATCTGAAATTGTAAACAAAAAAATGTGTGATAGATGCAATTTACTGTTAACGCCCTTCTGCTTTGAGCAATTTGCTAACAACCTTCTGCCAGAAATAACCTTTATTTTTTCAAAAATAGTGCAATCGAGAAAAGGCATTTTATTTTTATTTATTATTTTTGATAGATGTTGCAAAGAAGACAGGCGGCAAATGAAAGTCATGTAACCTTTGTCCAGAATCACGAATGCTTGGTGCTTATGCTTTACAAATGGATATATTAGTTTTATGAGGCAAGAACTTAATGTGGTTAATAGTGGCAGATAAAGAGTCAGTCTGTGAAGACTTTCTTTCTGTCACTAAAAACAAATACAAATTTTAATTGACCAATTGCCAAATTTGATTGAGTTATCAGAGGCTGTCTTTAATCAGCGAGGTAGGTAGCTCCCAAACGATGGATTCAAGGACGAACATTCAGAGGATGTTCCGACAAATTTCATCCGACAGCGTGACTGAGAAACACGGCAGGCCAAAATGGGTTAAAAGTGGCGTAATTTCATTCAGACTTCCTCTGACGCTCACTTCACTATGTTCTCCTTTGTCTCGCTTCCTGTCTCTCGGCTGGGGCTGTCAATTGTTCGCCGCTCCGCTCCTTCAGTCGAAAAACTCAAAAGGAAACCCCTCTCCCCACCTCTCTCCCCTCCTCGATTTTGCCCAGGATTTGTACATATAGGTCATTGATAGAAATATAGACATAAAAGCCATGTGGTGTTCCTGCATTATAAAAGAAAAAAAAAGAGCATCTAATGTGGTCGTCTAGACGAGCATTTACTTGTTGCTCCTGAGTGCCACTTTACCTTAAAGTTGCGGTGTAACTGACGAGCGTGTGCATGTGTCGGGGACCATGTGTCATCCAGTCGATGAATTGCAGCATAGTCTTGTAAGGAAATGGGTGTGTGATAATCCACACTCGACAAATCGCGCTTGTTAGAAACTTTTTTCGTTGTCATGTTCATGGCAATAAACCAAAGTGATGTGTACACGTCAGTCTTGGTGGTGAGTCAGAAAATACTAGGGTTTTTTTATTCAAAATATAAAAAGAATGATTACCGCTGAAGTGAATGAACTAATAGTGATGAATATTCGGATATTAATTTTTTTTACTATAAATGGAAGGATCTAATTAATGCGTATCATTCATGTTTGACATAGTCTCTCGTTGTTCAACGTGTTTTCATCAGTAAAGGAAACGGCATGTGACAGTTGCTTGGTGTTTAACTCATTCGTCACTATCGCAAGGAACTGTAGTTGGCACATGGTCAATTCTAGTATCTTTTACCTGGCATCTCCCATATGAATGTAAGAGTGTTCTCTTTAGCCCTGATTACACCAATATAACCGTTTTGAAAACAGTCTCAGAACGCTTCCATTAATCATCTCGGAACGGGTTTGGACCTTCACTGGTGTGGTCACACCGCCGTCACATGAGCTGTCTCGTGTTCAGTAGAGCAGCGGTTACCACTGGTAACGATATAGCCACGCCCGTTTTGTGGTAAAATGTCTCTTCGTACTTCCGGTTGACGCGGTTCGCATGCATACTTATGTTACGTAACTTCCTGTGCTGGACCGGTTTCAGAACGCTTGTGTGATTACACTGCATTCAAAACGGTCTGAGAATAGTCTCAGACCACCTCTGGAGGTGGTCCGACAAAAACGCTTTCAGAACGGTTTTGGTGCACTTTGGGTCGGTTGTTGTGGTATCACCGTGAGTGAACCGTTCTGAGACCATTCTCAGAATGCTTTTGACTTTCAGTGTAAACCGGGTCTTTGAATCTTTCTCAGACATAACAGCCAAGAAGACAAGGTTTTTTTGACTCA
Source organism: Eucidaris tribuloides (assembly GCA_001188425.1). Classification (NCBI taxonomy): domain Eukaryota; kingdom Metazoa; phylum Echinodermata; class Echinoidea; order Cidaroida; family Cidaridae; genus Eucidaris; species Eucidaris tribuloides. Next base: position 15,926 of record JZLH01S0182397.1, on the reverse strand, counting down.
TCGGTGAACAGTTGAGTTCACTTATTGAAACTACATTTGGTATCACATGAATCTCAACTTTGTATGCTTGACCTACATATTCTGTTCAGAGAGGAGGGAAGGAGATGATCCATTGCCGTGTCATAGGTCAAACACATCATTTGTACATGATATACTTTTATAGTATGGAAATGAAACAATTTCTGAGGTATTCAGGAAAAAATAAAGTTTACCAAATGATTTGTTTGCACATGTATTATTCTCTTAGATGTGATCAAATAAGAATAGATAAATGAAAATAATAATAATATATAATATATATATATATATATATATAATAATAAATAGAATAAATGGAGTTAAATAACTTCTTTTGTAAAATGATGCCAAACTTTTTCAGATCAAGATATGCACAGATTTTTAAGGGTACCAGCTAAGGAAAAATTCATGAAAATACAGTGTTGAAAATTTGGGAATCATGCATCTTATAATTTTACCGGATGGGCGGTTTACTCCAAGTTATGGGTGCAACTTGAGTGTGTATTCCAGATACCAGCTGAAAACTTTCACCTTCTGAACTTTGTAGAGATAAGTGCATGTGCGTAGCCAAAAAAGACAAAAAAAAAAGCTGCTTGGCACTGATCCAACTTCACTGGTATAGGTTTCTGACCTAGTAAGCTCTGATCATAGATACTATAAACGAAGTATCTATGCTCTGATCAGCAGGTATGCAGTTTTCACGAGATGATGCATGAAGCATGTCTGGTTAGGTAGTCAGGCTAAGTGTAATGGTTGCATTAAATTCAGATTCGATCTTCATTATCCTAAAGGTGATTGACATGATTGGGAGTAGTCCTCAACTTGGGGTAAAACTATTCTGGAATAAAGTAAATTATGCAAGTATCCTGTTGTGAAAATTTGGTAATCAAGTATAAACTCGGTTTCAAAGAACGTCCATCAATACGCCTTTTGACTAGGAAACTTGTGTAGCTTTCTATGGGATTAATTTCTCAGGGCTCAAAAGTAATTCATGTCTAGTGTGTTCATGCTTAAAGTAAACAAATTTACAATATCCCACATATACCTTTGTTAACATTATAATTTTTCCATAGATGATGTTAGGAAATGAGTGTTCTTGCTGTTCTACCCTTTTCTATACCAGGACAGTATACTGCAAGTTCTCAACACTTATTTTTTTATATTTAGTTTGAATTATAACTGGCCTTGTTTTCATGAAAACAGACTTTTCAGCCATAAGGCTTTGTAAGAGATGATAAAGTAAATCTTTACATAGTGGATAAGTTTAACTTTTTGACCTCATTTTTAGTGTGCAAATTAAAAACACAATCTTTAAACTGCCCTATAAATTGATATTAAAATCTGACAGTGAGTGAGGTGCTGGGGTGGAAGGGGGGGGGGGTAGAGGGGGGCAAGGGAGATTGGGAATTGAGGAGAATGCAGTTATAACCAGGCTCATATCACTGTTGATTGATAAGGGCCCTGGAAAAATTGGCCCTAAGGGACAATTATTGTACCTAAAATCCCTGGGACAAAACTACTCCTGAGAGCATCTTAATCATCAAGGCATGGCATAATGGTTCTCCCCACCCCCCAAAATGTAAAAAAAAAATAATAATAATAATAAAATAAATGAACATCTAGCCATTTGGTAATTAGGTGACAACTCGAGGCAAGTTATACTGCTAACTATGAATTTTATTGCACATGTTTACTGTTTTTAATGTTTTGCTGTCTGTAATGTCAAAATAACCCCACTAAGTGTCTACTTTGGTTTTATTGTGACTATCCACGATTGATAAATATATGTAATATTTAACATAACATAATGATTAAGAGTTAAATCTGCTACACGTAGGTTGCGGATATTTTTTTAAAGTGGAAAACAGGTACTAAGCATTTTGTGCTTGTTACAATATGACTGTAATACAACCAAGATGCTGGTGTTTAGACCAACAACCAAAGGGTTAAGATTTATTGAGTTATATTGATTGGCATGTGTTACAGTAAAGACTAACATTGTCCTTGTGCAATTCTAGAAATATTCCTGGAGAATGGAAAGGAAAGAATTTCATTCGAGTTACGACGCTCACTGAAGAAAAATGACTCAAACCAAACTGGCACGCAATGAGGAATATTATACAGTATATGAAATGTTGAAGTCGGCCGCTGTGGTGAACCGTGTGTTTACGTAATGGAAATAAATTTGTAATCACTGAGGAGGTCATTCATTTGGCATGCCTTGATTTGTCCATCCATCTGGTATTTTAGGGATTATTTCATTAGGCCATCATGTCTCAGGACGAATTAAATTTGCCGAACCGATTTGTATCATGGATTTGTATCATGTCCCGTTGATGTTTGCTCCCCAAAAAACTCCTTGACCCCATTTACATCAAAAGACAAAAGCGTTCTGACGACAGTCTCAGAGTCAGAACGATTCACTCACAGTGTAACCACAAAACCGACCCAAAAGTGGTCCAAAAGCGTTCTGAAAGCGTTTTTGTCGGATTGGTCTGAGACCGTTCTCAGACCGTTTTGAATGCGGTGTAACCACACAAGCGTTCCGAAACCGGTAACATAAGTATACATGCGAACCGCGTCGGCCGGAAGTACGGACAGACATTTGACCACTGAACGGGCAGGAGACTGCTCGTCTGACAGCGGTGTAACCACACCAGTGCAGGTCCAAACCCGTTCCGAGATGATTAATGGAAGCGTTCTGAGACTGTTCTCAGAACTGCTATCTGGGTGTAACCAGGGCCCTTCACTATTGCCGGTACCCTGATTTTGTCATATCCCTCCCTCCCAGGCCATATTGTTCTCTTTTCATTCAGCCTAAAGGAAAAGTTAGGACTAGCATTGAGTGACAGCCCAGGGAGTCCTCCATTCGCTGTCTGAGGTCACTTCACTTCTTGCATGTGTCCTGGGAAAAATGAGTTAATGATATCAATGTGGGTTTGACAGATTGATAGCAGGAATAAATGAATGGAATAGACTGAGCAGCTCCATGACATGGGGGATTGCTTCAATGCTTGCTTACTTGATTGATTGATTGAATGGTGGGTTAATTGATTTATGTTTTATCTGATTGATTTTTATTGATCTTTTATGATTTGATTTAGTGAGGAATGATTGGATTTATTCATTGATTGCGAGTTTTTTGATTAATTAGTTCGGTGTAGCAGGTTGATTGATTTGATGAATTGATTTGATCAGTAGAATTAATGATTAATTGATTGTTTAATCAATTGTGAATTAAATTGTTTTAATTGATTGATTTGATTAATTGGTTGATTTGATTGATTGATGAATGGATGAATAGATGGATTGAGTGATTGATAAATTGTGATTGTTTAATTAATTGATTTGGTTAATTGGGTGATTTGATTGATGGATGAATAGACAGTTTGATAGTTTGATAGATTGATTGATTAATTGATTGATCGATTGATTGTTGACAACTGGATAGTTTGAGAGCAATTTATTTAGATGACTAATGATTAAATTACTAACTTACAAAATGGGCTATTGATTACTGTAACTATTTTAACAACAACAACAAAATGATTGGAAAAATAAAACTTGCTTATACTAGTGTAATACTACAAGTGGATTGATAGTTTATTGACTGAATAGTTTGATGGAATTGAATGGATGGGGCGTTGGCAGATACTAAATGAGTTCGGCACAAATGCAGTAATTGATCAATAACTAATTTGTTTCCTGCAGATAAATTTACACCATTGTGTTTCAGCAATACCTGTCAAGACAATTTAACATGTTTGAACAAATAAGTTGAGATTTAAGTCATGGTTTCACCATAGTCCAAATATCTGTGGGGCACACCACAGCCAGTGAATTCTGAACAACTACATGTACTTTACCTCTATCTCTTAAACTATTATACATCTATTTCTATTTAAATTGATAGGCTAACATTGTGGAGCTTCAAATTAAAAAATTGTCAAACTTTGATATCTGAGCTATATAGTAGTGTTCAAATGGACAAATAAACACCCTAGAATACAAAAGTTTGGAAAGTTTCACTGCCAATGGCAAGTTATGCATGAATAAACAATTAAAACTTGGGGCGAGTTTTAATAGCCTACGTGTACACACAGTAAGTCAATGGGAGAAAATGGGCAAGTGAATCCGGTCAACTTACGATTTTCACTTTTTTGAAGCACTAAATCATCATTTTGAAATACAATTTTTTCAGGGCTTCATTTTTAGGCCTCATCAAAGATACTGGTAGCATGGGGAATCATGTGGCTCAGATTTTTTTAACTGTGGTAAATGTTAGCCAATATCTTTAAACTAGTACTACTGACTACTCTACTCCAAATACTATGTCAATGTTAGTGACTATTATTTTACATCCACTTTAGTTTTACTTTTTACTGTGTTTGATATTATACAAATATGAGAAAATGTAATGTGTAATGAATTTGTTTCAAAACAAGACTGATCTACATAATTGTTGTATATTTCTGTATTTTTGTAAAATCTCTTAACAACTGCTGCAAATACAGACAAGTTAAGGAAACAATCATGTAGCATTGTGGTCTCAATGTCACCTGTCTCTTCAGCACATGTGAAATATAATACCCAAATTGCTACCTGTTCCCATAACCTGACATATTTCTGTCCAACAAGAAATGAACAAGACAGCAGGAATGCAGCAGAATTCCTACCTGGAAATGGTAACAGTGTATACGACCTTTAAATCTT
>JZLH01S0182397.1:0-11145 GCA_001188425.1 Eucidaris tribuloides | reverse complement strand
CTCCCAGCAGGTGAGATTTATGATACCCCCTGTGTGACAATATTTAGTTTCACATTATTGTGAAAGATAAAACCCATCACAGGGGCTCTGATGTATACATTTTACCTGTGATTTACAAGTCAATTCCTGGGTACAATATATGCAATGACTTCACAGGTAGCGATTGATTGATAGAATCATATGGTGGCAAAAGGCAGCACCGTGCTGTATAGCTAAAAGAAGATGACACTTTTGCTTTTTTTAAACTAACAAATTCCCTGTGTCACCTGCCTCGCACCCCCACCCTTATACACACATAACTAGGGGGAAGGGGAGAGGGCAACTGACCCCCTAACCATGGCCATGCACTCTTGCTTTTTTAACTAACAAATTCCCTGTGTCTTCTGCCCCCACCCTCATTCCCACATAACTAGGGGGAAGAAGACCCTCATTTACTGATCAAACTATTTCAAAATCGCAACTCCAAAAGAAAAAGAAAGGTGGGATTTGAAAAGAAAAATGGGGGGAGGGGGAGGAGAGGGGACAATAATCCCCTGCACATCGCCATGCACTCTTGCTTTTTAGCTAACGAATTCCCTGTGTCTTCTGCCCCCCCCCCCAACCTTTTCCCCCTAGTGATCATAATGGGTTATAGAGTGACTGACAGGTATGAAACTTATAGAAAGGAAAACATGTCATTTTCTGGTTTTGTTTTGACTTTGATGGCCTGTATGAGATTATGGCCAAGATTATAATAGGCCTACAGCACATATTTTGGGCATCTGCACACCTACTCCAAACATACAGTCAACAGATGTAGGTACAGGTTTGACAAGACAGTATAATCCATATGTGCCCCACATGGTGGGACATCATCATTATTGTTTAAAAATATCTGAGTAGATAGATAATCCTGTTTCTGAAAAGGTCTAAAAATGAAGCCCTGACCAAAAATTGTACTTCAAAACTATCGTTAAGTGCTTTAAGAAGTGGCACATTTATAAGTGACCAGTTTTCACCAATTCTCCCATAGATTGGTGTGTAATAACAAATCCACTGTCACCATGCTTTATTCATACTGTGTGATATACCCCCACCAAACGAATTTTTTTTTTTTGGGGGGGGGTGGTATATAGGAATCCGCGTACGGTTGGGCTGTCGGTCGGTCGGTCAGTGGATTGAACTACTTCTTTAGTTAAATATGCCATACACGAAATTAGTCTTGATGTGAAGAAAGATGTGCAAGACACATTTTTTTTAATGTGTCGGAAACTGTGTTGCCATGATAACAGCATATTATGGCAATAAGTTGGGTACATGATGGGACGGGGATATTTATCACATTCAGTGATATTTCTAGTTAATGCATATTTTGCTATTACCAGCATTACTTTCCTAAGTTTTGTAGAGTAGTCCGCTCAGCACTATTATTTACTCAGACATTGTAGTTGAACGTTTTCTCTGAAACTCTGCAATGTTTAAAAAATATTTACAAATTGAACGATGAAATATAGTTTATCATACTGTTTAATGAGATTACATGAAACTAACATAAAAGATACGAGTCATTCTCACTAAATGTTCATATTCCACATTGAGATCATTATATTTAATTGATCAAAATATGCATTTGCTGAACTGATTCTGATGTATAGTGAGTGCTGTTCGATCAACAAATATAAACCCCAATCATTCTAACCAATATATTAAATTTTGGGGTCAAAAGGTCAGAACTCATAGATTAACTTTGAGAAATATGTAAAAATTACAGAGGTTAGAACTTTTGTGTACCCTGATACATTACTTAAGAAAAGAAACATTGATTTCAGAGAACATGGCTGAAGTATATAACAACCATAAACAAATGACACAATTGAATTTGGGGGTCAACAAGGTCAAAGGTCATGGGTCATTTTAGAATATGCAGGCAATACCATATATTACAATAAGAGACGGAGTGACAATTTAATGAAGTATGTGGGTTTGGCTGGGGTCAAATTGGGTATGGCGGGTGGAGGCATACCTGTCAACTGCCCGCAGTCAAATTTCGCCTGTTTAAAATATTTTATTTACTTTATTGTTTTAAACTTACATGTATGTATTCAGTGAAAAGAAAAAAAAACCCTACAAATAATATTGGTTTGGTCTTTGACTTGTGCGTGTAAATTATCTGTGATGCCTTTTCATTTTTGTTTCATTGTTTAGACTCGTGTCCACAGTGATTTGATAGGTTCTTTGGTTTCATTAAAATCTATTTTAGCCTTTTAAAAGTAAATTTCAGAAACTGGAACATAGACCAAATTCTTACACAGACTGCTTGACAATCTACTGCATGGACCTTCAGGTGAACTCGAGTCTTTGCTTGTTGGGGGCGAGGTAAAACAAAAATTAAATAAATACCACGGCAAATCTATTGCTATCAGTTTACAATCAAGGGTGTCAAACTTGACATTTTCATTGCCGTACATATTCTAGGTATATGCCTTTTATCCGCTACAGTTACCGTTTTATGTTCTTTTAATTGTGATTTATATTTCGGGGGACATAAAACCTTCGCGGAGGTAACTTATTAATAGCCGACATTGTTACTAAATCTGAACAGTAACTACAAAGGTGGGAGCCAGCTACCGACACAGAACGATTTGTGTTGGTTCAGTATGCCAAAAAGAATTTTGTACTGTGCAAGAAATACACACAAGAGAATTTCAGATATGCTAGAAATGGGCTACATGCACACTGTCTCATTTGACATTTGGGTGTACAATTGTTACATTTTGTTCGTTAGTTTCAAAATACAACATCTTGTGAGAGGATGCAGTACATTTATAAAATGTTCCCTTTACTTCTATTTCATGAATGATAACCAAGGAAAAGTATGTGTTTGTGAGTCTGTCCTTCTGTTTGTGTCTTGTGAGCTTTCAGCACCTGCAAAGTCTGTAATCGAAAAAGATCACCCACAGTGTTATCATTTTACTATTCCTAGTTGATACATTTGTTAAACATTGTGTGCTATGTACTTCCATAAACAGTTCCCCAAGAAGAAAAGAAAAAAACAGAGACATCTCAAATTTATGGCCATATCTGAGTGACAATCAGTAATAGATCTATGGCAGTTTAGCCAAAAAATGGTTTTTATTTGCCCATACCAATATGTTCTCATGCTCCAGAAAAAGGGAGAAACAAACAAGTGGGTTAAAAGAAAGAAAGTAATAGGTATCATTAGTTGAAAGCAACAGATTTATGGTGCCCATAAATCCAGAAGAAAATCAGGCATAGATCTGCGGCTGATCGCTTGAATTGCAGGGCAGTATTTGACCCTTTTCTTTCCACCAACTGCCGAGGAATTGCACGTATTCTTACATTCTGTAGTTACTTTTTCATGTATTTCCCTGTCTCCTAAAAAGAAACAGTTGTGTCCAGAGAAAAAAAGAAAGTACAGTAACAAGTGTAGATCAGTAGGCGACTCAAAGTAAAAGTCAAGTTTGTGTGTGGTATGTGCTTGGTTTTGCTCATGCTATCAGTAGAGTTGGCATATTTTGCCAACAAGTTTTCAATGCTGGATCTAAATTCGCTCAAAATATACACCCCGCCATGTGCCGTGTTCGTGCAAAGTGTCGCTTTGGGGATATTGTGCCTTTCTTATCCCTGAACTCCCCTTGGAGAGTGTATCGCTGGCCATCTACGAGCACCATAAATCATTGGGATATATTTTGGTTGAGCATTTGCTGATGCCAGTTACGGGGGAACTTAAAGGCAGGGCATCTCTTTTGCGGCCCTCCAGGAACACAACAAAACATCCCTCATGCCTTTAGGCTACTTGTAAAGGAGGTCTCTGTGACATTTGAAGATCAGTAATTGTCTAGAATTTGAAATTACACACAAAAATAACTGCAGTTTAGTGTGTGCTCCAGGCAGACTGAACTACTAGTGAGTCACATCAGTAACATTGTTGCACTACTATAAAAGTCGTTGAATTCTGATCTGCATGAGACCAGTGCATAAAATGTGTCATATTCATGAATGCATGTGGTACACATTTGTAATTTGGAGATACATTGCAGTTATCACACCTAATGGACACCAATGCAACACGCAGCAGGGCACAGCTCTGAAAGAAGACCAGGAAGGCTAGTTTGTTTAAAACACCCCATACACCACCACCCTCCACCCCCATCCCTACCATCCCAGTGGCACCCCTGGCAGGTGGACTGTACTGATTTCAGCTGCTGAAAGCTGCAGCCAGTGACCAGAATCCAGACTAGTACCGTTTCATGCACACAATCCGAGCAAACAGCCCTTATTTTAATGATTTATTGTTAATTTCCAAAACCATAGCACGTATGAATCTAAAATTTTGAACACTGCGTTCTTATGTATCTTTATTCACCTGGATCACATCTGAGCAAAAAAAAAAAAAAATGAAAAAACGTAATAATGATAATGATAACCAGCAGTTTTCACATGCAAATCAAGAAGCAACATGGTCTCTAAGTTCAAATGATCTAGATCTTGTAATAACATACCACTTCAGAAAAAGAGAAAAAAAAGTGTTTCCTTCACATATGATAAAAGTTTACATTAGTCAATGTTTACGTCTGCTTTACGTCACTACAGACAAAAAATAACTTGAATGTTGCGGAGGTAATGAAAGGCCGCAGTGAAAACAAAAGCACATCAGTATTACTCATAAATTCCTGTAGTCTCCCATGATTATTTTTTATTCCTTCCCAAAGTACATATTTTGACCTTTCCTTGAGTATGTTTATTTTCATTTCTGTATTTATCTTACCTGTAATATATTATCTTTTGAAATCTATCTTATTTGAGTCATAATCCTACTATCATTATTTTGTCTTTTAAAAAATAACTGCTACAAATCATATTTTCCTCTTGTACTACTTCATTCTCCTCTCCTTCATATCTTCCTTTCATTTTCTTCTGTTCTCTCTTCAAAGAAATTTGCAAGTTGTTGTTTGACAATGAAATTGAAATTATGGACAATACAGTGTTCTCAGCTTGAATGGGGTAGGCATTTGCAAGGCATTTTTACCCATTTAACAGCAAGTGGAGTAAATTTTGATTTAAAAAAACATAAAAAATGTTTTGCTAAATTTTACCCATTTTAAGAGGAGTACCCCAATCGATGTTACCCAATAATACGGAGACCACTGTACTGTACGTTAATCCGTTGGAGACGATTTAATTTCACTATAACACACATTTTCCATAGACCCCAACACAAGTTAGTCTCTAATGGGTTAAGAGTACTGTTCTTTCACTTAAACTTGATTTGTTTATTTAAAAAAAAATGTATCAACTTGGCCGTAGTGCTACATTACCATTTTGCTTATGAAATAGCAACGTTAGCATTGCGGTTGCATGTAACATTATAATGCAGTGATATGAATAAATACATAGTAACAGTGTATCAGTTATATGTATGAATATATTCTTCCATTTGTTCTTGAGAATAACACAACTTATCCTCATTTGTCTGACTTCCTGTAAAATAAAGTTTTGATCCCAAATTAGCCTAAAAATCAGCTATAATAGTATCTTTTGGTTTTATTAGATTTGCTACATTCTACACATTTTGTCACCTCAAAAAGATCTATTCCTGCTATTGAATTGAAAATGAATTATCAGTTACTAATAATACCTCACAAGTATCTCATTGTCAATACCTGATGAATTTATAGAAAAAAAATAAGATGCAGGTTAAAAGGTAGGGTCAAAAACGATTCCCTGGCTTGAAATTTTTTTAAGATTAAAAAAAAGGAATGAGAATACCCCTCCCCCCATCCCAAAAAAAAGGAAACAGAAAAGTCTTTATATCCTAAAGGCGGGTGTCTGACATAGGAAATGTTGAAGAGAGTGGGTGGAAGGGGGAGGGGGCAGGTGGTTGGAGGGTGGTTGAGGGGAGAGGGCAACATTTGCAAAACTGTTAGTTGACTGGATGCATACACAAAGGAGCTTTGCACGAATAGACTAGGTAGTAGTGACTGAGGACGTCATGCACTTTGGAAACTTGCAAAGTGTGTATGTTATTTATGCGATGAAATATGGTAATATCTATCCAGCTGAAACAAATGGAGTAGAATCTGAGCACACACTACCTGTACAAGGCACATATGCGTACACAACTGAAAACAATTCTCAGGAGGTGGGGGAGACGTTAAAATTACCAGATCAAGTTACGCAGGGATTTTAATTTCATGAACATGAAAAAGCAGAAATGACAACACCTGTATATGAGAAGAGAGTCTAATGCGATCCAGATGAGATGAGTCTGGGCTGACTTACCATTTTGTCTCTTTCACTTATTATTTCTCCCTCCCTAGGCTTTCTCGGCCAAAAGCTGATTGTCAAGATGTTCAGCACTTGTCTCTGCTGCTTTGTCTTCTTCTTTGTCTCCTTCTTCATTGTTGTTGTTGTTCTTGTTCTTCCTCCTCCTCCTCTTCTTATATTCTTATATTTCTCCTCCTTCATTGTGCTCTTCTTCTTCATCATCTTCTTCACCTTCTCTCCTCCTCCTCCTTCTTTTCCTTCTCCTCCTAATCCTTTCCCTCTCCTTCACTTTCTCCACCTCCTTTTTGTGCTTCATTTTCTTCTTCTTTTTCTTGTTCTTGTTCTTGTTGTTGTTGTTGTTGTTCTTCTTCTTCTTCTTCTTCTTCTTCTTCTTGTTGTTGTTGTTGTTCTTCTTCTTCTTCTTCTTCTTCTTCTTCTTCTTCTTCTTCTTGTTCTTCTTGTTCTTGTTCTTGTTCTTCTTCTTCTTCTTCTTCTTCTTCTCCTCCTTCTCCTCCTTCTCCTCCTTCTCCTTCCTCTTGTTCTTGTTCTTGTTCTTCTTGTTCATGTTCTTGTTCTTCTTCTCTTTCTCCTTCTTCTTCTTGTTTGTCTTCTCTTCTATTTTCTCCTCCTTTGTCTTCTTGTTCTTGTTTTCTTCTATATACGTCTTCTTCATTTTCTTCTTTCCCTTTTTCCTTACTCTTCTCTTTTGTCTTAAGTATCTTTCTTTTTCCATCTTCCTGCTGTCAATTCTGAGTTTCCTATCACTCATTTCATCATCACATTTCTGTCAATTCATGTTGTCTCTCTGTCACATTGTGTGCTTCTCTTCTTGTTTTCTTCCTTATCCTCTCTTGTCTTTTTATGTATCTTTACTTTTGTACCCCTTTCACTTTTCCTACTTTTTCTGTATTTCTTCTCTTTCCAATATTCTCTCTTTTTTTCTCTCCTTTTCTGTTCAATTACAATCCACACTGTTACATGGGAAATTGTGACCTGCTGCGAAGACAGGCCAGGTCCCAAGATGCTAGTAAAAGTGACAGGAAAATGGGCATTTTGTCAATTGAATTGGATTTTTAAGAGTTCTTCTCCACCGGCCAGGCTGATATACGAGCAGCGCAGCACTTTTAAAGATAAGCGGATCATTGATGATGTTTTTAGAAAGATGAAGTTTGTTCATTATCGTGCTTCTAAATATAAATTAATTTATGGTTTCTGGTTCATTGTGATTTCAAGTTACATCAAATTTGCGTCAAGCGTTCTGTTGTCTAAACAGAAAGGTTGTTGTGGCAGGATAAAGTTGGCCAAAGCCCCAAACTGGATGATTTTTTCCTTACACTGGAAAAGCCAAACTTAGACTATGCTTCTACAGATGATAGTCATTATATTTTTTGTGTATCAAATTTCATCCAACCATCATCTAATAAACTGGACATGGAGTGGCCATGAATTAAGACTCCCCCCCCCGTTTTTTTTGGGGGGGGGGGCGGCAGTAGCAGGACTTTATGTTAGTGTTTCATAAATAAGGCTATCTTTCTGTCATAAAACCAACAAACTTGACTGTCCTTCGTTCACTCTTAAAGGGTATGATTTATTTGCAAATATCAGCTTGGAAACCAACAATATTTTCATCCAAAGCAATCCATCTTCCTTGAGACAAATTATTTAATTTTATGTTGTCCTTGCATAAATCATTGTGAAGTGAAAGTACACTGACACTTGCCTACACAAATTTTGAATGCATTGGTTGAACCTTGGGATGCTGGCCGAAACAGATCAAGTGGTGTAGAATTTGAAAAGGGGGTAAAAGGGTGGGGGGGGGGGTTCTAGGGGTGGGATGGGGATGGGGCCAGGTTCAAGCAGTTCAAGTGGTTGGAGATTCTGTGTGTTAAGAACTGAAGAAATGATTAGGGGTCGCTAAAATGGTGTTAAATGGTTAAGTGTGTTAATGTTACGAAATATGTTTTAATGGTTATCTAAGTAAATGCTTAACCCGTTTTGAAGACGGTTCGATTTTGCTTCAACATGCATTTCCCATAACTCGTGCAGATATCTTGGTCTTCTCAATGAGGTAGACTATCATACTTTGTCAAATAATTTCTGGCTCATGATTGAAATGATTGTCAAAATAGTTCTGTCTCAGAATATCTCTGTTCAAGTCTTACGAATATTGCCTATAAGATAGGTTATTGGGAAGTAAAATTTAGACCATCTCTGCTTCCCATTACACTAGTACCAGGAGTACCTGTGAATTGTTAATAAATCTATGATATATGTGAGATGTTTTTATGTTATCTTCCTCATGTGTGTCAAATTCATGAATTTTAGAATGTATCTTTGATACATGTTATAATAGACTTTATGTACAAATCCGCCACAGACACACATTCTCCCCAAATTCTTTTGATTTGTTAAAATCGCAGTATCACATGCAAATGATGTCAGAGTGACGCATATCTTCTTAATTTGTAGGCGCGATACGGTAAAGACATCTGTTCAGAAAATAACACATGGTTTGATGATCTCCAAATACTGCGTTCAAACAATAAATGGAAGAGCTTTGTGGATTGTAGGAGATATTTTTTTTTCTTGCGTTCAAATTGATTTGATAAGAGAATGGACCTTTTTTATTGAAGGTTGAAAAAAAGGTGACAACTATTCGAGAAATAGTTATGCTCGCTATGTTTCCTTATGTTACACATGTGTGAATCATTAATTTATAAACTGATCAGTATGAGGATGTTACTATTGTAGATTTCCGTTGAGATCAGTTGGTAATGGTGGAACAATTTTTCAAAGTTCTGAGATGTCGAGAAGACGTGGCCCATTACTTTTCTATTCATTGTTTTAGAGTTCCACCATGATTGGTGCGAGTACATTACGTTTTGGAATAAAAAAAAACAGTAACCGGCATGTTATAGAGCCTTTTATTTGATCATAAAGTTACAATTATGATGTGAAGAGAAAACTATTACATAAATTGTTGTATAAGTTTTAATCTAGATTGCGATCTAAAATACACAAAAATAAGTCCCCTTTTTTAAAAATTCATAACTTTTAACGAAATGGTTTGAGCAGATAAGTGGAAGGTGTTTCGACTCATTGATAACTTCTGTGTGAAATGTGATTGATCTGTCAAGCTCCATGAGTGGCAGTGATAAAGGCAAGAATGTCACTTTTCAAAAGTACAAGGGTCATTTGAGGGATTTGTGATGGCAGGATTGACAAATTCGTATTCTGTTGAATGTTAAGCGCTATTATGTTAACAGTATGCCGTTGACCCCCTTTACAATTTTTTGCTACTTTTTCGCATACTTACGCTTCAGTGAGCTCAATTTAACAATTTCCATCCATCCTCAATTTTGAAATTGTAAAATCCATTAAGTTTATTGAAAACATTGAAATCCAATATTTTTCAGCAAAGTGTATCTTTACACGTTGTATGGACATAAGAGGTTGTAACCATGTCAGGGTTCAGTGAGCACACTTGATAAATAAAGCAAAAAATACCATTATTTACCATTATTTTGGCATAAGAGATGACTCCTGTGACTTTTAAAAAGTGACATTTTTGCCTTTAATTCATGCTCACTCATGCATGGCTTGACCGATTAATCTTACTTTCACACAGAGATTAATCAAGGAGTGTGGAAATGTTCCTACCAAGTTATTTTGCTAAAACTTATTTCATTAAAAAGTTATGGTATTTTAGACAAGGGGGAACTTACTTTTTGTGTAGTGTTTAGATATGAGATGGCGGCTGTTCTTTTTTCTTTGTGTGTTGATTAGATTTTGAGCTTGTTAAATGGTGATGTTAAAGCACATTTTGTATTTTTTTGTATGCAAGTCCTTTGATTTAAAGATGGTGTGTTTATGAATTATAAACTTATGTTACAGGTGGCCACCTGAAGTGTTAATAAATAGCTCATAACTTGCTATTTAGTTGATTTTATGGGTTTTGTCTTGGACATCATATAAATGTATATATATATTTTTTTTCAATGGCTTTTAAGTTTCAAAATATCAAGCTGTCTATGTCCACTTGCTGGTTGGTTGATCCAACAACAATAACAACAACAAAATTAGTACGAAATGAATCACTGTTTTCCCCAACTTGTCATTTTTTTAGGGCCACTCCGACACCATCTGCTGTTTGATGTTCGATATCCGTCGCCTCGTCACAGGGTCCATGGACCGCACCATCCGAGTGTGGGACATCCGTAGCGGCAAGGGGATCCGCAAGCTATCCGGTCATAAGGTAGGTGACCAAGTCGATGTGACTGTCCAGCTCAATGTAAAAAAAAAAAAAAAAATGTGTTCTTGATTTGCTCACGTCGAAATGAGCTCATCAAGCAAATGCATTAAAATCATTGATAATGTGAAGATTCAAATATTTATCTTAACCTCTCACGAAGCCTTGGGGCTGAAAAGTCAGATTTTGTGCAATTATCAAGAATACAATTTTAAACCCCCTTTATACAGTGCATCCTAGAAAGAAAAACCTAAAACAAAGGCTTGTTGTGTGGAAGCAATGGGGCGTATGATTGAAAAAAACAAGTTCAAAATAAACGTTGACTTATGCTCTTTCAAATGATGCATTAAGTGAAGTTATTCATTCATGCATCTCTGAGTTTCATGACTTAAAAAATTTAATGTCAAAAACTATTTGCTACACTTCATGGCTTTGATACTGTGCACACCACCTGTCCATCTCTATTATTTTCATGGTTTGCACAGTGTTAAAGCCATAAAGTGTAGCAAATGGTTTTTGACATTAATTTTTTAAAGTCATGGAACTAAGAGATGCATGAATAAATAAATTTGCTTAATGTATCTTTTGAAAGAGCATAAGTCAAAGTTTAATATGAACATGTTTTTAAA
>JZLH01S0182386.1:0-10871 GCA_001188425.1 Eucidaris tribuloides | reverse complement strand
GATCGATTATCGGAAAGGGTCCGGTAGATCGGTAGACGATTTGATTTCACTATATATTTCACTATTTCCCATAGACCCCAACACGAGTTAACTCGTACTTAGTCTCCAACGGGTTATGAAGGGTCCGGTAGGCCGATTAACGATAAGAATTCTATAGACCGAGGGTCCACAAGACCGATTATAAAAAAAAAAACCGGTTCAGCTAAAATTGCCTAAATTTGACCATTTTTTTTTCTTGTTTTGCTTCCTATTCCATGAATACACATGTGTTTAGGTTGATAGAGACCTGTCCGACCTGTCCCACCTCCGCGCGATCATGCATGGCGCCCCCACATGGATATCAAGCAGAGCAGAATGCATGCATTTTAAGCTAATTAATTTTCAAGTCAATTTTAATGCATGTTATTATATATCGGCCCTTCTCCCTTCAAAAAAATTCTCGGCCTGCTTTGGCAAAAGGGTATATATGTCAGAAAATTTGACTTTTTCACTTTTTCAGGTTTGCCTATTTGAGGTTGTTTCTTTTTAGTATTTGTTATATGGGTGTATATTTGTACCCTGTTTTACAATTTTCTTACTATTGGTAACCCTTAACCCTTTACCTTTCATAATAATTTTCACATTTCCTATAAGCAAACATTCCTCAAAATAATTAAGCTTAGCCAACAAAATATGACGGAATTTGTAAGGCTTATCTGCAGATATATTCTTCTGCCTCCCCCTCCCCCAGTGGAGGAATGTTCATGGTGCATCTGCAGATGCACCCTTTTGCCAAATAGAGATCAATACGACGTGTGTCAATTCTTTTTGGCAGAAGGTTGTATCTGAATAAAAATGAATCTTGCTCTAAAATATGAAAAGTTTAAAATAACGAAAACTATAATGGAAATAATATTGACCGATAAATGAAATTTTAAAACAAACTACACCAGATAAAACAAACTACACCAGAATATCACCATTCTTTAGGCTTCTACAGCAAAAAAAAAGCTCTGAACCTCAATTTTTTTTATCTCGGTTTTATTCATGTCCGTGTATACTCGCGATACACACACAAAAAGCCACAAAAGGGTTGCACTGAATCCAATTGAAGCTAGTAGTAATCTTTAAGATCTGTTCACGCGTATTTCGCGGCGAAATTGAAGGGTTGGTGTATTCATCTGTGGGGTTAAATTCAACGTAATACATATAACCAAAACCAACTGCCTCGTTTTAATTTAGTGATAATTTGCAGCTCCTTTTTACTATTTGAGTAACAAAAGATTATACCTTTTTGTCTCCACCTTGACCTATAAAAATACTATAAAACTTTTCCTCCATTTTGGTACTTTTAAAGCCACAGGCTAACATTGCGGAGCTTCAATTTAAAAAAAATTGTCAAATTGTGATATGTGAGCTCGATAGTGTTAACATGGACAAATAAACACCCTAGAATACAAGAGCTTGGAAAGCTATATGCTGCCACTGGCAAGATACACATAAACAAACAATTTGCACTCCGGTGGATGATAGAATGGCCTCTGCACACAGTAAATCTATGCCGGGAGGAAATGGTCAGGTGAATCCGTTCAATTTGAGTACTTGTAGAATTTCACTGTTTTAAAGCACTAAATCATCATTTTGAAATGCAATATTTTCAGGACTTTATTTTTAGACCTCATTAAAGACACTTAGAGCATTGAAGAATATGTAGCTTACGCCGGGAGCTTACAGTTGTTTAAAATGTGGTCAATGTTAACCTGTGGCTTTAACTAAATTGGAAAAATATTGGGTACACGATGAATACTTATTGTCTGTAAAATTTCATCAAATTGGCCAACCACGTAGGCCCTAATGACCAGTAATATGGTCACCAATAACCCATAATGTTCTTTTCTTATCACTGCCATTATTAAATTAACCACTTAAATACATGTAAACGTTGCGTTCACAATCATACCAGATGAAAAGACGAAGAGGAACCGTACATGATTTAAGGTGAGACTAAATTCTAAAATTAAAAAAAATGATAATTATCGCACAGCATCTTTACGGTATTTTAACAGTATATCATTAATTCGAATGGATTCAGAAGCGCCAAAGTTTACTATTGCCAACACCCTAACATTTGCTGTTATGTGACTTTTCTTTACATTGGATTTAACGATGAGGAGCGAAGGCCACCATCTTTAATTAGTAGCCGTATCTTCCTTACCACTGTCTTACGAAGATTATCACTGTCTTATGAAGATAGGTGACGCTTTCTACTTCACTGGCTGTGGTCTCCTTTCTGAGAGCGCTTTGAAACATATTGACATAATTATTTCGTTTGCTGGAAATCTTACAAAACCATTAGAACCGTTTCACGATAAATATGAAACCGAATTACGATGCAAGGGTGAATTAAACACCCCACCCCTATAGGTAGCAAAAAAATGATACATTTTGTGTTCCCACCCCTCTGCTGTGGTTGCGCCTGCATTGGATAATCTCTCTGCCTTGGAGTAGAACCCGGGAGAAGAAAGGAAAAAGAATATCCATTAACTTCATTCACTATAGGACATCATTATGGAAAGACCCCTTCAACTCAAAATACATGCGTTATAGTGTATGTTACAATAGTCCTTTGGCAGGAGAGGGTAGACCTACTTACCTCGTTAACTGTACGTTTTATCTACGAACCATGCACAAACAAGGACAAATCCTTCCCACCGTTGTACCAAACCAACGTAATCTGTACAACTTCACCAATGTCAATCCAGTTGTTTTTGTGTTTTAACTGCGGCAATTTCAAGTGAAACACTAAAATACTGCTGCGTGCAACAAGGGTTTTTAGGCGCGTGGAGTCTTGTTTTTTGCTTTATCCGCCATGTTGCTCAAGGTATGTTGGGAGATGTATAGGCCTACTTAACGCGTCAGTGCCCTAAGCTTTGGCCGCTTTGCATCCAGGGAGGTGGACGAGAAAGGAACCAAGAAGATGTTATTGATTTGATGAATAATAAATAAGACGCCGTGCAGTGTAGCGATGACACACACACCAAATTCCCCCACACATGGAGACAACTCCATACTTTTGTGTACAAAGTAATGGGTGGCCTTTTTAACGCAGTCGTGGCACACAAAATTGCTTTGAAATTCAGTCTTTTATAAAATTATACTTTAAAAAATCCTCTTATATAGCTTGTTAATGCCCTGTTAAACATTATATGATATGAAAATTAAGGACTCAACATTTCAGAAACCTGTTTAATTTTCTTTATACATATGGGTCCAGCATTAAATTTTGCAAATGGCAAAATATTTTTTTGCCCAATGTATTCATTTTTACATTGTACACAAATCGTTGGGGCTTTTTCAGTGTCGGGTGTATGTGGTCCGTACAGCTCTGCTCAGAACCACAAACATAGTGGGTGTGATGCCGAGAAAGTTAGAATATACATGTACATGAAACCTTACTAGGCTAGACGGAGAACAATAATGGCCTAGACTGATGCTTGAGTGGAACAATAATTGAAGCCAAATAAGTTAAACTTAGCAGATGTAGAAGATCTGTTGATTGCGCGTAAAAGCAAAACAGAAGAAGAAAAAATTGTGTTATTGATCAGCAAGGCACACAAGCTTGCAATGCCAAGAGGAGATGACTGGAATTGTATTAAAGCTAAAATCGATCGTGTCTTTCTAGTTCCGTTGTTTGGTGTAGCTTGAAAGGTTATGTCGCAGTCTACCTAGTGGAGAGTGCACCTTACGTCTATTTCATTCGTCTCAACCAGTATACACAACACATAAGTATATATCCCGATATATGAGGCTTCCGAACTTACTTTAGTTTGTGCTGAAATCGTTCTGATATTTTATTTATTTG
This sequence comes from Eucidaris tribuloides, assembly GCA_001188425.1. NCBI lineage: Eukaryota > Metazoa > Echinodermata > Echinoidea > Cidaroida > Cidaridae > Eucidaris > Eucidaris tribuloides. Next base: position 7,030 of record JZLH01S0182386.1, on the reverse strand, counting down.
CAGTTTTATTTAATCAGGGTGGCCTTTTCAAGTTTTTGGGAACTGCTTTTCGTACGGGCCCTGATGTTGAGTTGGTGCTCGTACAAACTAACTCTCGTGTGGGTATTAGGATCAATCTTTCATCCTGGTGCGGTTCAAGTTCGGAAGTGAGGGATGTTTGTTAGCAACATAGTCTGGAACCAAACACTTTAACGAACAGGGTAAGTAATTGCTTGCACCGTACAGAAACAACATCTGACATTAAATTTGGTTGTCCGGCAGAAGGGTCTTAACAGTGAATTTTCTGTAATTTCAGACATATTGCCTTATTTGATATTTACAAACTGACAGAAGAATCTAAAAATATCACATTATTTTCATTTCATGTGAAAAAAGCAAATTGTTTTCAAGTAAGAGGCAATTTAGTGTTAAGGCCCTTCTGCCGGGAACATTATGCTAGGGCCCATTCTGTCGTAGTAGTAATTGCAATTTTTAGTGAACAGGGCAAGTTTATTGGAAGCACCGCACAGTCACGCTACATACATCAAAGACGCAAGTTAAAATTGCGGAGCTTCAATTTAAATAACTGTCAAACTTTGATATCCGACCTACATAATAGTGCTTAAATGAACAAATAAACATCCTAGCATACAAAAGTTTGGAAAGTTATGCTTCCACTGAAAGGGTATACATGAATAAACATTTATTGCTCCGGCCGAGTATACATTTGTCAGACCTATAAGTAGTCTATGGGAGGAAATAGACAAAGTCAGGAGAAGGTCACACTGGGTACTGTAGACTTTTTCTTTAAAACACTGAATGATCACTTTGAAGTACAATTTTTTCAGGGCTTCATTTTAGACCTCATCAAAGACACTTAGAGCATGGAGGATTATGTAGCTCACGTTTGAGTATATTAATATAACCGACCCAAGTTCAGTTTGAAAATTTGTATTTCATGTCCTATATGAAATCAAAGATGGCAGCTCCAGTAAACCACATTTCTGGTACATAATTTATCGATATTTATCGATATACACTACTGCTTTGGTTAATTAAAAATGCCATCTTTTGTTGCACATGGGACAACAAAAACAAATGTCCACAATGGACTTAGGTCGGAAACCGTGGTAATATGGACACCCATGGCAATATGGACCCCCCCCCCCGGTTTATCTTAGGAATGATAGGAGTGATCCTTTTATTGTTTCTTGAAAATGCATCCAACAACTGTAATTCAGGTATAAGCGGAGGTAGTGACGTGAAAGTCAAAAAAAAATTAAATTTTCATCCCGCCTTCTTCGAATGTCAGTCACATTTTAAAACACCATTTTTTTTCTCTTGAGCCTCGGTTTAGAGATTGTTACCAAGGCAACATATACACTGTAAAAAATGTTGGGTAAACTATACTGGGTAAATCAAAATTGGGTAAAAGTTGGGTAAACTTTTCCCAACTGTTTTGCTACATGCATTTACCCAACATGTGGTAAATATTTTTTGCGCAATATCGGGGAAACCATTAAGCGAAATGAAATTGCTGGATAATAATTTAAGTAAATTGTTGAAACACTGGTTAAAAGTTGCGTAAAATCTCCAAAGCTGTTTTAGCTTCATTGGCATTTACCCAACATATGGCTTACAATTTTATTTTTTTCTTCCTTAACCTCAATGCGTGAAAACACGCGATTGAATCGACTTCCGTATGTGTTAGTAATAAAATGTATGCGTCTAGCGTTGTGTGTGTTGGCTGTGTGTATGTGAGTGAATGTGTGTGTGTGTGCTGTGTGTGTGTGTGTGTGTTGTGTGTGATGTTGTGATGTGTGTGTGTGTGTGTGTGTGTTGTGTGTAGTTGTGTGTGTGTGTGCTGTGTCGCTAGTGTGTTGTGGGTTGGTGGTGTTAGGGTTTAGGGTGAAGAAAAGTGCGGGATTACTAGAAACACCGATTGAATCGCATTCTCGCGTATTGTGCGTCAATAAACTAAGCTGTGCATGTGTGTGTGTGTATGTGTGTGTGTGCGTGTTGCTGTGTGTAATTACGTTCTGTGAGTGTTTGTGTATGTATGGATCTGTATACCGCTGTGCGATTGAGTGTGTCATGTTCTCATTGCTGGAACCGTGTATGTTTGTGTGTGTGTTTTACTGTTTATATAAAATTCCTGTGTGTGTGATCGATGTGTGGCTGTTAAGTGTAATGTGGTGTTTTGGTGTAGGCCTGTCTGAATTGTGCTGTTTTTGTGTGTGTGATGTGTCGTGTGTGTGTATGATGTGTGTGTTTGTATTAGTGTATGTGTGTGTGTGGTTTTGTGTGTGTATGTGTGCGTGTAGCCTTGTGTGTGTGTGTGTGTGTCGTGTGTGTGTGTGTGTGTGGGTCAGTGTGTGTGTGTGTGTGTGTGAGTGATGGTGTGGTGTGTGCGTGTGTGTTGTTGCGTGTTGTGGTAGGTTGGTTAATGTCATTTAATTTTATTTCCAATAATTGACACGCTGCAAATTTCAGAATAGTAGGCGCCATACAAACACTTAACGCTGCAGGTTTGTCATATACTGTCCAATTCAGTTGAGCAAAACTTAGCCTTATGCATATTCATATTTAAATTTGATAATTGCGTATAACAATGACAGTTAAGCCTTGATAAATTAATTTTTAATAGTGTCTCAGACATAACAATTGCCCTAGGTATTTCATAATCAAGTGTTTAACAAAGTTAGCAAACAAATATAAGTCATGGAAGTGATTACTTTTAAGAATGGAGACTCACTGTTTGCCAAAAATGTTCGGGTGTAACTACTACTTTTCTTGCCTTGAAAGTAGCTGGTATATTACGAATCAAATTAGCAGTATAGTAGGCAGGACTTAACTCCTGAATTAGGTTGTCAGGATTTAGGATAGAATATGATCTATGTTAAGTGTAGATTAGATAGGATCCCCCACAAATGTAAAACATCTATCGTTGAAAGGACAAATAAAATCTAGCATCCGAAGAATTAAATTTTTCATTATTTATATACTTTTCTTAAATTCTGGATATGGAGTAAAGTTTACACAATAGTTGGTTGGACACATAATTTAATACTCCAATGTTGGGTAAATTTTCGGTAAAAAGAAACATGAGGTAAATTTTACTGGGAAATATGAATGGTCGTTAATATTAAATTACCCAACAAAGGGCAAATTCTTGGATTGGTGTAAAATTTACCCAATGATTTGGTCGTGGACACATATTAATCTCATGTTGGGTAAACTTTATTGGGTAAACTTTTACCCAATATGTTTTTACAGTGTAGTACTAACAATACACAATATCAGTAACCGACGTATCAATACCCAGCTTACATCTAATTTATCAGAAAATCTGGATTACCTTTGGTATGTTGTGATCTGGGGTAAATATGGAACATATGTGTATTCTCCTTTTAGAATCATCTATGGACGGGGGCAATATGGACCCTATTCGGACCCTATTGCCCCGCGTCGCCTGTTCGTAAATGAACAGACGGCGTCCATTAGTTGCCCGACACTGCGGGTAATATGGACCTTTGCAAAAGTTTTTTCAAAGGCCATATCTTTTTCATTTTGTTAACATGAACTGACTGTTTTTGGTGTATGAACCAAATCTTTCAATGAGAATGAAAGTCTTTTGAAAAAAATAAGATACTTTCTTGGAAGATTCCTAGCATCTTACTCAAAGGCAAGGTCACCTGACCAAGTTGGTTTTACATAAAAGCAGGTAAATATGAGAGAAACAAATTTAATGATAGGTTTGACGAAAATGCCATCATAAGAATAGACAGAGTTATGGAATTTTAAGTTTCTAAGTTTGTGACGTCACATGCCAAGCAGCTCTCCCAATTGTCATTGTGATATTAAATTCCATAAAGTGCCGTTTTATCAGAACTTTGAAAATGATTTTATCTTGTGATTCAAATATATTATCAGAAACATTATTTCATACAGGCTTCTATGAAAAAATCAATTAGTATGAATGGTAATGTATGGAATTTATATTAATAGACATATGCGGGAGCTGCCGTCGATGTGCACGTTTCACAAAAATTGAAACTTTGAAACCTCATAACTCCTGTCTATTCTTTGGTTGGATTTTTCCGTCAATATTTAGTATGTTCCTTCTTTTTTCTGCTTTATTCCCGGGGGGGGGGGACACTTAGTATAATTGTGTTTGTAATACGTATGTGCCGCCGTGTAGAGAGCCCATTTTCAGTCCCAAATTTCCGCTCCAGACATACTCAATTTCTGAAAATCACAGAAAAATTTTGTATTTTTCCAGTTTCAGAGACCCCGCCCAATTTGCCGTTCCGCTTCTGATTGAGAGCATTGCCATTTTCGGCACGCCCTGCGCACGGAACTTCGCCGCGATGCAGTTGCCAGAGCTAGCATTTTGAGCGTTTCATGAGAGCCTTCAATTCAAGCTTCCACAGACCCCATTTTTCGCTCAAGCCCGTTCAGAGCCCCCCCCCCGCATTTTCGATTCGGTGCGGCACATATATGTTATCACTTTGTAACGATCGAGTGCCCCCCCCCCGGCTTTTATTAATAAACAACTGTTGAATTCAGGGTTGACCTTGCCTTTAAGGGGGTCCATTATTACCGCCGCGCTTTCGCCCTACTCTTCCTTCTAAACTGTGGTCATTGCTAAATTTGTCCTTTACTGGTACTATGATTATTACTTTCCACAGGTTATCTCAGTCGACGGCAACATCGGATCACAGAATCTGCTGCGGCAAGCTGATGCCCGCTGCATAGTTTATGATCCTTACAGTGCGTCGGATTGAATCCATGTGGCTGCTCATGAAAGCCATACTATAAACAGACCATCCTTGAACTCCATAAGGGCCGCGCCCATCCCGTCCGAGATGACTCCAAGACGCAGAACCAAAAGTGTTTCACGCCTGCGTGAGTAATATTTTGGAAACCGTTAACATTGTGCTACCTACGGATATTAACCTAATACCCAAACCGCAGCACCTAACCCTCGACCTATTCTGAACTGGAAACCCAATGACACTCCTAACCTACCTGGGTGTATGCAGGGGGGGGGGTTGTAGCGCCCCTTCAAAATGTGTCCCATATGTTTTCAAAAAGATTTTTTTTTTTCGAGGGCCTTTCCACAATAAATAAATGAAAAAAGCATTGATCACCACGTAACATATTAATGTACATCTTGCTTGTTATTTCATTGTAAAAAAACTAAAAAAAAAAAACTTATAATCACGACATACCCAGGAAAAAACATCCTGGCATACACCCGCTGCCTAACTCTTTGACTTCCAAAATATTATCTCGAGATCAAACTAGTCGCGAAGCGAATGTCGGGTTGACGCATATTTCAACGTAAGAGAATACATCTTAAAAACTAAGTTTTAAATCTACATGATAGTGTTTTAAATGTTTGACACTCCGGGTTTTTATCTACACCTGATGCTTTTTCATTCTTACAATATTAATGTGGTCATAAATTTTTTTCGAAAGTCGTAACATACCACCTGAAACAGCGAATTTGGGTCGCTTTAGTGGAAAAGGGAATTTTCAGATCAAGTTGTGAAACTAGTTCCCTACTTAGGATTTGGGGGAAGAACGTGTATCCTTACCTACGACATCCGATTCCATATTTTTTTTAGGATATTTGTTAAGATAGAAACGAATAAGCAATCGCATTGTACGTAGCTGACGGTTATCGATTTCAAAAGATGAGGATATTCCTTAATACAAGACATAACGAAATATAATGAAAAACAAAAACAAATGAGAAAAGTTTATTCAGCATTCTGAACAGATCGTTTATGTGATATAACGCGACCGTCTGTACCTGGTAGAATAGCAGTTGAATGTAGTAACCATGGCGCTTCTACAATAAACTGTGTATAAAAAACAATAAAGCAACTTGAGTACATCTTTACATTTGTCTCGAAAATACAAGAGAAGGGCTTTCCTTTAAATATTGACGTGGAAGATTATTACAATGTGAGCTCCCTTGGAATGTTTGGCAGAAGCGACTTTTAATTAAAACAATATTATTGAAGTAATTTAACCGCATGGAGTTAATGACGTTTCTTTGTATGCCAATTCCCTTTCAAGCGTGGCAGAATTATCGGCAACCATCACAGATTCCCGAATAGGTACGCACATTGGTCCGCGAAGGAACAGAGGAATGATGCGAGTCGTGGATGATCCGAAAGATGATGTATAAGATGATGGTGACGTCATCGGATGATCTGATGACGTCCCATGGATGACGAAATCCGGTCCTAATTCGTGCTGATACTCTTCGCAAATTCTGGAACCTGATAATGTCTTACCTGATAAGAACAACGCAGGGGCTGCGTTTTGACAAATCAGGGCAAGTCGTTTGAACGATCCGATGACAGCAAGACACCATCGCCATTCGCGCCCTCTTTCGGATCAAAACCGACGATGGCGACATGGCTGATGATATTTTCGATAATGATGAACGTCATAGATAAAGATGTGTTATGCAGTGATGACGTCATGGATGAGGAACCTAAAGCCTGATATATGAACCTTAGCAAAATTCTTGGGAAGCGTGGCCACGTGTCCCACTGTTCAAAAGATAATGACAAGATTCTTGATCCCAAAGCAGAACGTCAACACCACCTGAACGTATCCCATAATGCCAACTAAACCGGAAAAGCCACGTAGTTGCTCCAACCAGATCTCGGGCATGTCCGGGAAATAGCTAAAGACACAGATACAGCGATTCAAGCCCCACGAACAGATCGGACGCACGGCAGGTCGTGCACTCCTCATACAAACATCGTCTATCCAAAACACACAAGAACGGGCGAGTTCGACCCTTCCAGAACATCTTTTACTCGTTTCGCGCGACGAAATTAAACTTGGTCTCTTGCTCTTCAAAATTCGATGCTTACATACCAGTCAGTGAAGGGAGTTTAAGATTTCACGTAATCTTACCACCGCTCCTGGGATCGGCATACAAATATTTGCAAATGCACGCACCGTTCTTTTATCAACGGTAAGTGAGCATTTATTGATGATTATGCTTATGGGGATGGTATAA
>JZLH01S0182384.1:12152-22655 GCA_001188425.1 Eucidaris tribuloides | reverse complement strand
AGGCTTGGGACTCTCTAACAAGCACGCCAGCGGTAGTCGGAGCGATGTGCGTCCATTCAGTCGGCCCGCTGTTGCGGGCGCTTGCCGGGGTGCTTGCCCGCTCAACAGTCGGCCAGAATTATGCTGGAGCTGGAGGCACTTTGCAAGTGATGAAGGGTGGGTAATTTTTTTTATTTTATTTTTTTAAAGAAAAGTAAGCACACAGTTTTGATAACTTTCTATAATACGGTTGTCGTGGAGTTGTAGTGTAATGAGGAAGTCTGACTCTTGTTCTGTGAATGGAACAACAACTTCAGTACAGTGCAACAAACGGTATGCCGGCCCACAATCTGAATCTGCTTGTCTATTCTTTTTTTTCTTCTTCTTCAGGTTACAAAGATGGAGAATAATGTTCAACATTAAGCCAACTCTCATTGGCATTTGAAAAAAAAAATGTTTTAGATCTAGAGTTTTATTCATTAATTTATTTAATTTCCTGTGTATTTATTTACTTTCTTAAATTTTTATTACTTGGGTCTAACAAACGTTACATTTGTTTGTGATATTTCTGTGCACAAACTCTAAAGATGAATGCACTGCATACTGCAGTTTAATGTATTTAAGATGATCTAATTTAGTCTCCATTTTTTACAGAACTGGCAAGAAACTTCCAAAAATATACACAAGAACTGGTGACAAAGGTGAGGATAAAAAAAAAAATCCTTTTTTCAAACTGGTTCAAAAGTATTCTAGATCTAAGCCTTAGGATGGAAGTGTTTTGCATTAAAATAAAAAAAAAAAAAAGTATCCAAGGCTATCAATCGACAGTGAATACTATAGTACATGTATTTACGTTTTATACTACTACCAATAATAACGATAATAATATTAATAATAATAATGAGAATAATAATGATAAAACAGTAGTAGTAGTAGTAATACATGTAATAATAATAATAATAATAATAATAATAATAATAATAATAATAATAATGAGAATAATAATGATAATATATTTTTTAAATCATAATTATAACAATAACAAGTATTTTCAATATTCATTGCTTTATTTAACCACCATGTAAAAGATTTTTTGGAGAAAATGATACATTTTCATTATTATTACACCATAGGCACATCGGTAACCATTGCTGGGGACAGACGTCCAAAGAATGATGATGTCTTTGATGCTTTAGGTGCAACTGACGAGCTTTCATCTGCAATTGGGTACAGTTAGTAATTGAAGTTCATTAATTTAACAAAAATGAACCCCAACTAGATAATTTTACAATTGTTGGGGAAAGATTGACCTGATAACAAACTGAATTTAACGTGTAGTTAGAGGTAAGCTGTTTGACATGTATACAACATACAAGTTCACCCATCAACCTAGTGAAGAGCATTTCCCATGCACAACTCTATGCCCAACATAGCAAAATTTGACAGCTTTGTGATAGCTCATATTTTGGGCCTAATTTTTCAAAACTATCATTTTTAATAACATTGGTTGATAGATAGATACTAGATGATTCTGCACAATGTATTTTGAACTCAAAATATATTGTCAAAAATGAAATAAACTGAAAAGTTAAAGAAATGGTTTCCAAATACCAACCTTTCCAACCCTTTCGTATTAATAGTGCACCGTTGAGGGTGGCCTAGACTATGTGTAAATTGGCAACATAACCAATGTTGTAGACGACATATATGTTAAAAAAATTAGAGTCAACATATCAAATGTTAAATAATGGTATTTTGAATTGCCTTTCATTCCATGAAATAAAAAAAAACTGTGCAGTTTGAGTCACCATGAAGAAAAATGAAAATGCATTGTCCTGGGTTAGTGTTTATCTTGTGTTGTGAAAGGCATATTAAATACCTGTCTTTAACTCTACCGATAAAATAACTATAATTACAGTTATTTAGAACGTTGTAATTTACTGGTTATTAATCAAACCTATTTATTTTACTGCACAGGCTTGCTAGAGTGTTTATTCAAGAAGCCAACCTGAAGGAATGCAACGAACAATTAGAAGAGGTATTAAATCTATTTTTCCTTGTATCACAGAAAACTTAAAGCCACTGGCTAACATTTACCACAGTTAAAAAAATCTGAGCTACATAATTCCCCATGCTACCAGTGTCTTTGATAAGGTCTAAAAATGAAGCCCTGAAAAAATTGTATTTCAAAATTATTATTTAGTGCTTCAAAAAAGTGAAAATCGTAAGTTGACCGGATTTACCTGCCCATTTCCTCCCATAGACTTACTGTGTGTAGATCTAGGCTATTTTTTACTCGTCCCGAGTATTAAATGTTTATTCATTCATATCTTGCCGCTGGCGACATAAATCTCCAAAGTGTTGTATTCTAGGGTGTTTATTTGTCCATTCATATAGCTTTCATATCAAAGTTTGATAATTTTTTAAATTGAAGCTCCACAATGTTAGCCTATCACTTTAAGTTTTGGAGTTGAATTTTTAGGTTATAGTGAAGTCTATAATGTTCACATTGAACCTGACCTTCCCAATAGGGGGAAAAACAAAACATACTCCAAAAAATAAAGTAATCAATATAAAAGAAAGAAAGAAAAAACTAGAAAAATAGATTTATGAATAAAAAATGAATGAATGAATAAGTAATACATAAATTGAAATGACTTATTGAATTAATAGATTGATAAATATGAATAAATGAATATGTCAAAAATAAACACAGCTTCAAAATAGATAAGCATGATTGAATTATACAAGTGTGCAAAGCCATTGTTTTTATATACTCCCAACTCGCTGGTCTTTCCCTTACAACAGTAATGAGACTACTTTTTACTGTCTTCAGATCCAGTGCATATTGCAGGATGCTGGTTCCAATATTGCTACTCCCAGAAGTCTGGCATCGCCCAATCAGATTGGTGAGTAGATTGAACATGACTGGAGAATGATTTGGGGATGGAATAGCTTATTCTACAACTCATTTTAAAACAGTTACACTGTAAGTGTAAAACACAGCAGCAGAACTAGGCCCCGCCCTGACTGTTTTATTTCAACTGTCGTTAGAAACGGGACAGATCCCTGGAGACTGGCTGTGTGCAAACATCACCCCAATATTCAAAAAGGGGACAAAACCCAACCTTCAAATTACCGTTCAGTTTACCTCACGTCAGTGTGCAGTAAACTGCTGGAACACATACTACAGTCACATATAATGAAGCACTTAGAATCGCACAACATTCTAAGTGAGCATCAGCATGGTTTCCGTAAAAACCACTCCTGCGAAACTCAACTTCTATCGGTATTAAATGACGTAACTAAAGATCTAGACAATAGGAACCAAGTAGATGTCATCATTATGGACTTTAAAAAGGCCTTTGATAAAGTCCCTCACAAACGTTTGTTGTTGAAGTTGTGGCGTGTTGGGATCAGGGGTAAAATTCATAAATGGATCGAAAAATTCTTAACTCAACGTAAACAGAGAGTGGTTGTGGAAGGGGAATTTTCTGACTGGGTAGAGGTGGAGTCGAGTGTCCCACAAGGAACCGTTTTGGGACCGTTAGCTTTCCTTCTGTTTATAAACGACCTCCCAGAGGAGGTAGAGTCCAGGTGCCGTTTATTTGCAGATGATGGCATCCTTTACTCCAAAGTAGCTGGCACAGATGATGCTGAAAAATTACAAAGAGATCTAGACACGTTGTCAGCATGGCAGGATAAATGGCAGGTAGAATTTAATGCACAAAAATGTTACACATTACACATAACACATTCCAAGAAGCCGTTTATGCACAAATATAAACTAAACGATGTTGTTTTAACAGAAACAGAGTCTCACACTTATTTAGGCGTAGACATTACTAAAGATCTAACGTGGAATACACATGTAAATAAGATCTGTTCCAAAGCAAATAGAACTCTAGGTTTCATTAGAAGGAATTTACATTCTTGTCCCACACGCATTAAAGATGTGTCATACAAAACGTTAATTAGGCCCATCCTAGATTACTGTTCTTCTGTTTGGGATCCGCATACACAAATACTAACACAAAAAATTGAAGCAGTTCAAAACAGGGCAGCACGTTTTGTGTCGGGGGTGTACGACAGGAAACGCAATGTTACGGAAATTAAACAAAAACTTGGCTGGAGCTGTTACAACAGAGACGCAAGGTGGACAGATTGACGATTTTTCACGAAGCGCTTGCTGGTCGCCTCGCTGTCCCGGTGCGAGCAGACCTGCGTCCGGGTCGGTAGGCATCTCAGATACACTTCATCTAACGACAGTTTTATACCCATTGCTACACATAAAAATTGCTACAAATACTTCTTCATACCGCGCACAATACCGGAATGGAATCACCTACCTAACTCTGTAAAGTCAATCCAGGATAAAGACAAGTTCAAATCTGCAGCCCAAAAACATTTTGACAACAAGCAAAGCAACCAAAATTAGTTCTTCTTCCTCCGCGCTTTCACCATCAGCGCACCACACACCTGCCCGGTTGGTTTCTTTACGGAATGTTGGGCAGTATCTAAGAAGAAGAAGAAGAAGTAATTTAGCAATTCCATTAGAAATGAGTAATCCCTTAATTCAAGTTTTTATCAGTAATGAGTTACAAAGTTTGGACCTGATAAATCTTATTACAGTACTACATTTTATTTTTATTTTTATTTTTTGCCAGCTGTAACGAAGAAGAAATTTTACAGAATTACTAATAGTGGTAGTGGTGGTGCCGTAATGTTAGTGGTGGTGGTGGTGGTGGTGATTGTGGTGGTGGTGGTGATGGTGGTTGTGGTAGTTTTAGTAGTAGTAGTAGTAGTAGTAGTAGAAAAAAATTCTTTTGGAGGCTACTTTTCCTGTTTCACGTGCTTTCGCAAATACTCTTTGTATTGACGCCTATGCATTTATGGGGCTCTTTTAACATTTCGGGTGAAATTGCCCCGTGCACCTGTATTTTCCCCCTCTGATAGTAGCAGTATAGTAGTAGTAGTAGTAGTAGTAGTAGTAAGTAGTAGTAGTAGTAGTAGTAGTAGTAGTATATAGGAGGAGGAGGAGGAGTAATAGTAGTAGTAGTAGTAGTAGTAGTAGTAGTAGTAGTAGGAGGAGGAGGAGGCGGAGTAGTAATAGTAGTAGTAGTAGTAGTAGTAGTAGTAGTAGTAGTAGTAGTAGTAGTAGTAGTAGTAGGAGTAGTAGAAGTAGTAATAGTAGTAGTAGTAGTAGTAGTGGTAGTAATAGTAGTAATAGCAGTAGTAGTAGTAGTAGTAGTAGTAGTAGTAGTAGTAGTAGTAGTAGTAGTAGTAGTAGTAGTAGTAGTAGTAGTAGTTGTTGTTGTTGTAGTAGTGGCTGTAATAGTAATTGCAGCAGAAGTAGTTTTAGAAACAATTTAAGAATTATATTTCCCCATTTATTTATTACTTTATTAATATTTACCAATGTTTTTATCATCTTTAGCAATGACAGAATTCAATGAATCTACAGTTGACATGCTGGAACAGTGGATAGATGAACTAACTGGTACATTACCACCACTCAGAAACTTCATTTTACCGGTAAGATATTAATGGGAAGTGGCAAGATTGGAAAAAGTCCACAATTCAGGACACAATAGATAGAATCAAAAATACTGTGGTGAAAATTTCACTGTTAACCATTTCCTCATTGTTGTACAATTATTGTAAGAAACTGGTGTGATAGTCAAATTTATTATGTTTCTTTGTGTCGTTCAATTTCTATCTTGGTCATAAATAATGCAATACTGGTAAATATGCATATTTCCAGAGATGGAGTCTAGGCCAGCCTCGAGGCCAAATTTTGCTGGCCTTGGCCTTGGCCTCGGACTGAGTCATATGTACAAAGTCTGTTGAAAAATATTTTCCCAGCGGCCTCGTGACGTGACTCGGAAAGGTCGGCCTTGACTCCATCCCTGTTTATTTCTCCTCAAGGAAACAAATTCAAGACAAATCCTTCTAGCCTGGATATACACTTTAGTTAGTGTATATATTGGTATATGTTTCCACTCATTTGGTTCTTGTGGTATTTGGCTGCTCCCTATCATGCCACTGCCTTTTAATTTTGATTTCAGTTATATATTTTTTTTTATGTACTTAAAGTACATTTTTCTCACACCCCCCCCCCATAAACTAAATAAATAAATAAATAGAATTAAAATAAAACTAACCATTCAAACAATACATTTTTGATGAGATTTATGCTTTTAATACAATGCAGTAACAATCTGTCAATACCACAGATATGCAAGTCACTGGTATAAAAACAAGAAATAGAAATACCCCCTCCCCACCATTTTCTCTTTTCAGAGAATAAAAACACCAAACTGACTTTTGAGGAAATTGTGTGACTTAACTCTATATTTCCATATCTTCTGTAGTCAAAGTAGTCATCTGATATAGAAAATAAAAGAAACAGTTCATTCTATAAAAAGGGGGAATGTACCAGTAACAGTTTTAAATAGCAAGTTAAATTTTGGTGATTTTTCTTTTATTTGAAAGGTCATATCAAACCAATAACAGATTCTGAATGTCTTTAGGTTTTTTAGCTCACCTGAGCCAAAGGCTCAAGTGAGCTATTGCGATCGCTTTTCGTCCGTTGTGGGTCGTGCGTAAACTTTTACACATTTTCAGCTTCTTCTTCAAAATATATGATTGGATTTGGCCCAAACTTGGCAGGAATGATCCTTAGGGGGGTGGGGATTCAAGGGTCCTCAAATGGTACACCTGGCCCCCCTGGGGGCCCAGGAACAGGGCCCTAAAGGGCCAAAAGTGGGTAGTTTTCAAACATCTTCTTCTCTAGATCCAGAAATAGTTTAGTTAAGCCACTTTGTGTGTAGATACCTCTATATGTGCTGAATTAATGTCCCTCATGACAATGCCCAGGGTGGCCCTGTTTGACCCCTGAGGGGGGCAGAAGTTTGGGGTAGGGCCCTATGGAAATAATGCACATTCACATTAATGGATGATCCTCGGGGGGGAGGGGATAGAGGGTTCCTGGAATGGTACACCAGGGGCCCACTGGGGGCCCAGGGGGCAGGGCCCATAAGGGCCCATACTAGGTAGCTTTCTAACCACAAGCCCATTTGTAACCAAACTTGGGTGGTAGATGTGTAACAGGGACCTCAATGTTATTTTGGGGTCAAAGGTCACATATGTAGGTCAAAGGTCAAATAAAGTCAAATGATACCTGCAAGTTTCTTCTTTGGTTGGTATTGGCCCATTTGTGACTAACTTGGATGTAGATGCTACATGTGTAGTGACCTCAATGTTAAATTGGGGTCAAGGTCACATAAGTATGTCAAAGGTCAAATGTTAAGATACTAGGGCATGCCTTGTTTTTATAAAAACGGATGTTACAATTTAATTTAACTTGGCAAAATCAGCTATATCGCATGGGGATGCAAAGTTTTCCAACTGGTTTTATTTGGCTATATTGGTGCCTAGATATCAGGTTCCAAGGGCCAAAACTATAGTTATAACTGATGTTTTTCTATGGGTACCATAGAGAGTTTGCGAGACCTCAGGTGAGCGTTGTGCCCCCCGGGGCTCTTGTTTTCATTAATTAATGAAAAATCCCGGGGGGGTGGGGGAACCCCCGAGATTTTGGACTATATTTTACATTGTAGCATAAAGGGTTAATAAGTTGTTAATTAATTTAAAAAAAAACTACTAAAGACATTCAGAATCTGTTATTAGTGTGACATGACCTTTGGGCATAAAGCTTTCAAATAAAACTTCTGAAAAAAAAATATTTCTTTAAAAGTATATCATTTTAAAACTCTCTAGAAATATCACCAAATATTATAAAGTGTTCCTTTACAGTTATATTTTGGTAAATTTTGATCATTGTTGTAAATTGAAACAAATAATTTATCATCAATATTATATGAGGGTATCTTGGGTGAAATTTGCATACAACTTTATAGAATTTGAGGGCATTTCATTTGATGTCAAAATGTCACCCCAAGCCCTCCCCTTTTTCATGTGTCAAATTGTTGTCAAATGTATTCTTGGAATGTTGGCATGCTGCAGAGCTTGCAGCTGAAATGCATCAGCACAAATGTTTATTTTTCAAGTACCATCTGATATTGCTTTGGTGAAATGTACTAAATTCAATATGTCACCAACTTTTATATTTATTTTTGTTCTTCGAAGATGATGTCACGTATGTGTTGAATTATTTGTCATACCAGACATCTAAATGTGTGTTGCATGTTCCCCATAACTTCACATAAGTGGCAAGAAGCAATGATGTGACATCCATGTGTGTAATTTCACAATGTTACTTACAAATAAGTTGTTGATGTTCAAACTTCAAGTGATAGTTGAATCAATCCAGCTGTCTGTCCTATCCAAGACAAGCCTGTATGTAACAACGACACCTAGTGAACATGGAAGATTTGATCACCAAATCATATCATACAGTACAAACACAATGTTACAAAGGATGCTTTCAATAATTACATGTAGGGCCTATATAAACTTACATGTAAATGAACATGATACAATTTAGTTAAATACATTACCCGTAAACGGCTTATGCCGAAGGGGTGGGTGATGTTGTGTCGCGTCGCGTTGACTGGAACGCGACCTTTCGTCCAAAGGGTTTATTTTCAGTGTTTATTTATTTTCAAATAAACAAAACTGTTTTATATAATTTTTTGTCAAACATTGCCAATTTGCACGTAAAATAGTGGATTTTCAATCATTTAAAGCATTGCCAAATTGAGGATTTCTTATTTCTTTTGGAAAAAAATCCTGCGATTGACTCGTTCATTGCACTTTTAGGTGGATGAGTTAAATAATGATACTCGTATAATGAAAATAATGTGTAACTAATAATAGTAATAATAATAATAATAATAATAATAATAATAATAATAATAATAATAATAATAATAATAATAATAATAATAATAATAATAATAATAATAATAATAATAAATTTTTTATAAGTTTAATCTGGAGTGGGGGTACAGATAGGGTCCAAAGAATTACATATTGTAATGATTATAAAAATCTGGTCTCAAAATGATTGACCCCTTTAAAATTTGCCATTGCCAGAAGATGACATGGGTCAAAATCTTCTTGATGATACTTTTGACGCTTCTTGGAAATATATTGAACTAATCGTTTTTGAAAGATTAAATCAAGATACCTCATTTTTGTGGAAATGTTATCCCCAGAATGTGTATTGAACGCCTTGGGCAATGCACAGTTAGCTGATTCTTTGCGTTCATGGTATTTATATCGAGAAGGAAGCTGCTAAAGAATTTTACGCCTTCAAATTCTCAGATTGAGTGCATGTCAATACTCTGTGGTTTGATAAATCAATTCGATCTAAATCCAAACATGTTTTTCTTTTAATGATGTATGATGATAAAGGTATTTGTACCATTGCGATTTGTTTAATCCACCCCTCCCTGGTCACAAAACTTTTGAAGAATTGGTATTAAGATTTTGACATCCCCCTTCAGATAGAAGGAAATTTATTTTTTAATGAAAAATATTCCAGAAGAATGGATGGTGAACTTTGATGTTGATATCCGTTGGGTTCACAGACACCATTGTTGTAAACCTATTAAATTACAAGAAAATTCCTAAGAATGTGTACAATGTACTTCTTGGCTCTTATACTCCAGCCAAGAGATATGCTTTTTTGGAGCAACAGTTTAATGCTCCCTGTTAACAGAAACTGGCAAAGGGTTCATTTGAATTATTTCTTTTGTTCTCTTGACACTAAATTAAGATCCTTTTACTTAAAATTTTTCATAAAGCCATTGCAGGTAACCGGGGGGGGGGGGGGGGGAGCGGCTTTGGACGAAAGTTCGCGTTCACACAATCATGCCAATTGAAATTGTAATTTGGCAGTTATCGTTCTATCGTATTCGAGGCTGTGACGTCACTTAAGATGGCTCCCGGAGAATTGGCGAACATCAAAATACGAAAGGTTTCATAATTTCTCGTCAATTGATCAATAAATGGATTGCATTTGCTGCAATAAATGTGTTTCAAGGAATATTCTTTACCATCAGCCTTTACTCTTGAGGAATTATTGGCTCAATTGGCTAACAAACCACATTTGCCTATTTCTCGTGACGGTCTCGCGAGGGATATACATGTACTATAGGCAAGTGTATGTAGTCGCAAAGAAACACAATAGTGCATGTGTACATGTACATGTAGATGTAGCAGGTCCATGGTGCAGGGTAGCGTGTCTCGTACCCGTGCGAGAAGCCGCTCCGTTGAGGACAAGGCGAGATGACACGGATTCTGTCGTTCGTGGTTGTGACTGTTGTGGCTGAGAAGCCGCTTCACTGGGAGATAACGAGGCTTTTAGCAGTATCACAATGGGACACAAGAGCTGGTTTGGAGGAGGTGCACTTCTTGTTGAGCCTTGGTGGGGAATTTTACCTAAAGTTAAGCCTGGTTTGGGCTTGGGGGAGGTGGAATTGAAGTTCAGACAAGAACACAATCATAACCTCATCAGTAATCACAAGCAGAAAAAAGAGAGCAAATGTTTTTTTT
>JZLH01S0182384.1:0-10518 GCA_001188425.1 Eucidaris tribuloides | reverse complement strand
GATGCAGATGTTGGGTTTGGAAGAGACGGTGGGTCAGATGGCGAAGGCGAACGGAGTACGTTGGTATGGACATGTGTTGAGGAGGGATGTTGATCATGTTTTGAGAAGGACGCTTGAGTTTGAGGTGGCTGGTCAGAGGGGAAGGGGGCTACCGAAGAAGACATGGAAGAAGCAGGTGGTGGAGGAGAGTAGGAGGGTTGGGTTGAGGGAGGAGGATGCACCGAATAGAGTAAAGTGGAGGGAGGGGGTGAGGGTGATTTCTGTGAGTGCGAGGTGAATCCGGCCATCCCCGTTGCTCGGGGACTAAACCGGATTTAAAACTTGGATTACTACTACTACTACTACTGTATCTTGACAATTTCAGGGGGCTCTTCCCCTTGGCACCAGCCCTGAAAAGGACTTACACACATGAGGAGCTTAACCCTAAAAGATCAGGGCTATCTCTGGTCTTGTTATCGGGGGGGGGGGGGCATCAGATCTTGGCTGCTAATTGGCATGCGCATAAAGCTCGATGTAATCTACAAGACTGTATCATTAGAATTTCAACAAATATATAATTAATTATACAAATTTATGCTTTAAATCATATTTTCGCCTATAACTCAAATAAAATAGCTTGTAGAATGTTAAGTTTTGGTGAATATATTCTTTCTGACATTTCTAACAATTACCTACAAAAAAAAATTGTCATTGTGAATTTCTTATGTATTTCTTTGTTGTTTGACCATTTCTTTTTATTGTTTTTCCAGTGAAATTTGTCGCAGACTCTTTTTGAAACATAATTATGATAAAATAAATTAATTGTAGCCAATCAAAGTGAAGATATCCATTACTGTCCCCCCTCCCCCCCTCCCCCCCCCCACCACCGGGATATTAGGGTTAAAAAATGTCCAAGGATATAAAATAAATAAATGAATTGCATATTACAAAATCAAAGAATGTCAGTAAGAGTCAATACTACTTAATCATGTCTGTAACTTCTAAATGTAAGGTGGAATCTTGTAATATGAAAAAACCAACAACAAATGACCAAAGGTAGGGCCAGACCAGCATCCCAACCCCCAAAGCAGTGGCATAAATCTGGTCTGAAGAGTGAGGGGTGGGGAGATGATCAAAGTCAGGTATGGAGTTTAACTCCTCCACACTCATTCACTCGAAATAGTCCAAAATCCACTGCACTGAATGTCATGGATTTCAAACTCCCTTTTTTTTCCAAGGGAAGTTGTGTTCACACACTTGAAATTGTGCATTATTTATTTCCATAATGTAATTTTCAGCTTAGCTTGTGTGTTTATCTTTGTGATATTTATAGACAATGTGCATTGCAAAAAAGATATCATGCTAACACATTTATCATGTTTATTAAAGCTGCTGAAAGATCGATACCAGTAACATCAGGATTTTTCTGCTGCTTCTCATGATGTTGATGTTTTGGCATGAATGATGTCTTTCTTTTTTTTGACTATCAGAGTTGCATGACAAAGTCAAGTTTAAGAGTTGTGGTTCTGATGAAAACATTAATCTTTCCTGTTTTCTACTTGAAATTCTCCTGTAGGATCATTTAAATCTGCCAATTTTGACAAGCTACTATATAACACATTATTTCCCAGCCCCCACAGGATGATCAAAATTATGAATAAAGTCACGTTATAACCATCATGGGTAAACAATGCATTTATTACATTCAGACTTCTGTCGACAGCAGTAACCACATACCAATATATTTTCTTTCAATATGATACACTCAAGAGAGACCTACATCTTGTTAAGAAAAACTTTGACACATTTGTTAACACTTCTTATTTGACTATCTTGTCTATTACTCGTGCAGCGCCAGAAAATACTTGTCATTGAGCGTGTGTGTAGACTCTCTGTCAGCACGATCTTTGAAGATAGTTATAAAATATCACCACAAAACAAGCAAATAAGACATTTATTTGTAGCTTAAATTTGAATCAGTTCATTTGTTTTCATTACCCTGGCATTTCTGATTATTTACACAAAGTTTTGAGAGACAGAGTTTTGTTTGAACTAACATTTTCATGTCTGCCTAATACAGTTTTTATCAAACTTGGTGCCAAACCTTAAATTGCACAAATTACTTAAATCTGAGAAAGTTGATATTTTTCCCCCTAAAATTAAATCTTCAATATAATTTACTTCTGATTAATTCTCCCTCTAGTCTGGTGGAAAGGCAAGCAGCTCTCTTCACTTGGCAAGATCAATTTGTAGACGAGCTGAAAGAAAGTAAGTAGACTATTCTTTCATTTTTTTTTATGCCTCTGCTTCAAAGATTTTTTTTTGGGGGGGGGAGGTGTCAGTGGGGGCACCAAAGTAATAGGCTAACATCGTGGAGCTTCAATTTAAAAAAATTGTCAAACTTTGATATCTGAGCTACATAGTAGTGTTTAAATTGACAAATAAAAACCCTAGAATACAAAAGTTTGGAAAGTTATGCTGATACTGGAAAGACATGCATGAATAAACAATTTCCAATCTGGTGGACGATAAAATAGCCTAGATCTGCACACAATAAGTCTATGGGAGGAAATGGGCAGGTGAAGCTGGTCAACTTGAGTGTAGATTTTTAGCTCACCTGAGCCGAAGGCTCAAGTGAGCTATTGCGATCACTTTTCGTCCGTCGTCCGTCGTTCGTTGTGCGTCGTGCGTCGTTCGTAAACTTTTACACATTTTCAGCTTCTTCTTCAAAATGCATGATTGGATTTGGCCCAAACTTGGCAGGAATGGTTCTTAGGGGGTGGGGATTCAAGGGTCCTCAAATAGTACACCTGGGCCCCCTAGGGGCCCAGGGGCAGGGCCGTAAAGGGCCAAAAGTAGGTGATTTTCAAACATCTTCTTCTGTAGATCCAGAAATAGTATAGTTAAGCCACTTTGTGTGTAGATACCTCTATATGTGCTGAATTAATGTTCCTCACGACAATGCCCAGGGTGGCCCCTTTTGGCCCCTAAGGGGGGCAAAAGTTTGGGGGTAGGGCCCTATGGGAATAATTCACATTCACATCAGTGGATTCAAATCAAACTTAGTGGGAATGATCCTCAGGGGGAGAGGATAGAGAGTTCTTGGAAAGGTACACCAGGCCTTCCTGAGGGCCCAGGGGGCAGGGCCCATAAGGGCCCAAATTAGCTAACTTTCTAACCACAAGTCCATTTGTAACCAAACTTGGGTGGTAGATGCCTAACAGGGACCTCAACGTTATTTGGGGGTCAAAGGTCACATATGTAGGTCAAAGGTCAAATGAAGTCAAATGAGTAGAAGTACACCCTGCAAGTTTCTTTCTTGTCGTTGGTATTGGCCATTTGTGACTAACTTGAATGGTATAGATTGCTACATGTATTAGCTGACCTCAAAGTTAAATTGGGGTCAAGTCACATAATGCAGCTGTCATAAGGTCAGAATGTTAAAGATACTTAGGGCGTGCCTTGTTTGTATAAAAACGGATGTTAGATTTAACTTTGGCCCCTGCCGGCAAAATCAGCTATATGGCAAGGCGGCGTGCCAAAGTTTTCCAACTGGCTTCATTTGGCTATTTGTTGGGTGCCTTATAGACTGTATCAGCTCTTTCCACAGCGGGCCAAAAACTATGTGTAACTGCATGTTGTTTTCTATGGCCCACCATAGATAGTTTGCCCGGCGAGACCTCAGTGGTGAGCGTTTTCGTGCCCCCTGGGCTCTTGTTACTTTTTTAAAGTACTATATCATCATTTTGAAATACAATTTTTTCAGGGCTTCATTTTTTAGCCCTTATCAAAGACACAATAGAGCATCGAGGATTATGTAGCTCACATTTTTAAAACTGCGGTCATTGTTAGCCTGTGGCTATAAGGGGGGGGGGATAGAAATTGATAGAAACTTTTCTGAAATATTGTTATTTTATCAATATTGCTGACAATTTGAACACACTTGGTAGTTGCCCCTTTTTTTACCATCTCAATGTCTATATTTACCTCCCAAAGTGAGATCAAGTGTGGCAGATTTGACCTGAAAGTGACCTTGCCACCTAACTGTTGAGACTGTCATAAATTACTGTCATCAAACTGTCATTACATTGACTCATGAATCACATTATTTAAGTCCATGTACCTGTGATTTACACCAGACTTTCACCACAAAATATCAAGATTTTAAAGTAACATGGGTGTAAGACTTTACTCGTTTCAGGAGTGGTATCACGGTGCGGGGGTGGGGTGGGGTTGGGGGGGGGTAGACATTGGGGCGGCTCTAAAATTTTCAAAATACAGAAAATCTGGGTGTTTGGGCAGAATTTTCATGAAATTCAGGTTTTTGATCCAACAATGCGACTTGCAACTTTGCAAGCATAGTCAAAATTTTGCTAGGCATTTGCTTCATGAAGATGTGATGTATTGCCTTAGGAGCTTGAACAAATTCAAGGACTTTAAGTTTAAAGGTCAAAAGTTATTTCAAGTATGGAATATAGTTCAATGAAGTACAAGATTTTGATGATTTACCCGTTAAATATGATTTCATTTTCGTACAACACTCATTTTCCATAGGGCCCAGCCCAAGATATCTCATGACATGTCATCACTTGTTTAATTGTGAGTGCAGTATTGTTTGAGTATTAAACTAAATTACTCTTCTTTTCTTCATTTCTTTGGGCAGAATTACTCCTCTAGCAAGAATGAATGAAATTGACCCAGCTGTGGCCAAATTTATCAACAGGTAACAAAATATAGAGTTTAGTTTGTTTTTATGCCTCCGCAACGAATTTGCCGGAAGCAATTGTTTTCGGGTTGTCCGTCCGTCCGTCCGTCCGGTTACCGGATTCGTTACCGCGATAACTTTGAGAACTACCGCATCGGATTTTGAGTAATAGGACCAAGTATGTACTATGAGCCACAATGAATGATTAGATTTTGGAGCTGAAAGGTCAAAGGTCAAAGGTCACCGGGCCTTAAATATGTCTGATTTCGGCTCGTTACCGCGATAACTTGAGAGCGGCTGGTCGGATTGTCATGTAACTTGGGTGAAGTATGTATTATGGGCACCAAATGAACTGATTAGATTTTGTGGGCTGAAAGGTCAAGGTCAAAGGTCACCGGGCCTTAAATATGTCTGATTTGGGCTCGTTACGTGATAACTGAGAAGTGGCTGGTCGGATTGTCATGTAACTTGGTGAAGTATGTATTATGAGGCACAATGAACTGATTAGATTTGTGGGGTCAAAGGTCAAAGGTCACCGGCTTAAATTATGTCTGATTTGGGCTCGTTTGCGTTGATAAGTGAGAGCGGCTGGCCGGATTGTGATGTAACTTTGGTGAAGTATGTATTATGAGCACCAATGAACTGATTAGATTTGGGGCTGAAAAGGTCAAAGGTCAAGGTCACCGGGCCTTTATATGTCTGATTTGGGCTCGTTACCGCGATAACTTGAGAGCGGTAACTGGTCGGATTGTCATGTAACTTGGGTGAAGTATGTATTATGAGGCACCAATGAACTGATTAGATTTTGGGCTGAAAGTCGAAGGTCAAAGCGTCACGGGCCTTACATATGTCTGATTTGGGCCTCGTTACCGCGATTAACTTGAGAAACCCCCGATCGGATTTTTGATGTAATTAGGACCAAGTATGTACTATGAGCCACCAATGAACTGATTAGATTTTGGAGCTGAAAGAGTCAAAGCGTCAAAGGTCACGGGCCTTACATATGTCTGATTTGGGCTCGTAATTACCGCGCATAACTTGAGAGCGGACTGGTCGGAATGGTCATGTAACTTGGGTTGAGAGTATGTATTATGAGGCACCAATGAACTGATTAGATTTTTGGGGGCTGAAAGTGTCAAAGGTCACCAGGCCTTAAATATATTGATTTAGGCTTGTTGCCGCGATAACTTTGAGAGCGGTCTGGCCGGATTGTGATGTAACATTGGTGAAGTAGCATTATTATGAGCACCGAATTTACTAGATTTGATTTTGGAGTTGAAAGGTCAGAGGTCAAAGGTCGCAAGGCCTCCTGTCCGAATGAGCTCATTGTCGCGATAATTTAAGAACTGCTTAAATTGGATTTTACTGTAACTTGGTCAAAGGTACATGGGGCTTATCATTGTGGTTATTCATCTAATTGGTCTTGCTACATGTTAACTGAAGCTTTTCAAATTACATCAATTGGGATGGGAGTGCAGACTGCGGAGGCATACCATCGACTGCGCCGCAGCGAACTGCTCTAGTTGGTTTTTGTTTTGTTTTGTTTTGTTTTTTTGAAAAGGGCACATATTTCAGGGCTGGCACTAATAAGGGATTGTATAAAGATGTTAGCACTAAGAAGGTGTTGTGTAGAGAAGTGTTATCCCCGGTAGTTCCTCACATGGGGTGGGAAATTTTTTGTTTTGTTTTTTATCTGCAATATCATACCACGGACTCGTTTCTTAAAGACGCTGTTTAACATTGTGAAGATTAAAACAAAACTGTCTAAATTTGTCTGAGCTACGTGATGGTGCTTGTATGGACAAATAAACACCGTAGATTACACAACTTTACAGTTATACTGACAGTCACTCTACATTTTCAGGGTTTTTATTTTAGCTCTAAATGATTGTCTTGATGTACAATTTTAGCTGGGCTTCATCTTTTAGACTTATCAAAAACTCTAATAATATTAATAATTATGTGGCTTAAATTAGAGTGGAATCATTGTGATAGAGTACTAAAGTATGACATCATACTGGTTCAGAAATATGTGTGGACAATACTGCCCCCCCCCCCATGACAAAAGGGGATAACTGACATTTTAGTGTTTCAGAAATATAGAGCAAAACGTATTTTCTTAAAAGCCTTAAAATACTATTCAGTGTTTTGTTTTCAAGTTAACATATCCAAATGTGTATTTCAAAGTCATATAACAATTTCCTGACAATCCCGCATTTTTCGTTCAAATTGTCAATTATGCTCATTAAATATGAGAACAGGTGAATGTAATATTTGGAAGCCACTGTTTAATATTAATGCAAATTCTTTGCAAACTATTCTGACAAAGGTTGCTCTTAACAACCTGACAGCTTGCTGGAGGCTTGCCAGACATATTAACAACTAATTAATGCAATTTGCATTTTTGGTATTGAAAATTTATTCATAAAAACAGGTGAGAAAAATAACTCTGCACCTAGGTTTCAAAAGAGAAAACATCCATAAATTTGAATACACTATGAAATAGTCTATTGCATATTCATATTTGAGCTGAAGATGGGTAAAATCAATTTTAAAGAGAATTATTTTGAAAAAAAAGGTATGTAGGCTACTGTATCAGAAATCTAATCACTTATGGGAATAAGGGGCATAATTGATTAGATTATCAGGCATGCACTGCCCCCCCCCCACCCCACCCTGACATAAGGGGATAACTGAGATTTTTGTGTATCAGAGATATTGAGAAAAACCTATTTTGTTCAAGCCTTAAAATACTATTTATATTTATTTGCGTGATTCGCGTAAGCGCGCGATCACCATAATGTTGTACAAATTTTTCTTTCTTTATTTGTGTTTCTTTCTGCGTCACTTTTTTTCACGCACGATATCTCGATTGAACGCCATCATCAATCATCTTGTAACTTAACATAGTTATGTCGACGTAGTCAATCCTCGGCATGGTAGTCTCTGTCAATGTCATGAACTAGCTGTGACAGTCATCTATGACGTACATTGTAAAAAGTAGAGTAACCTATATTTGAATATCTCGAGCGCCGGTTCGATAAAACAACAACAAGAGCTGTTAGAGCGGTTACTGCGGATCACAACTTCGTCTTCAGTGGACGAATTAAAATCTAGTTTGTATAGATGTTGTAGAAATTTTTTCTGTGTTTCTTGTATTTCATTGTTTCTTTCTGGTCACCTTTTGTTGCAGACGATAACTCAAGACGATAGCGTTAATAATCATGCAACTTAGCAATAGTTTAAGGACTCATGTTAATACTCGGCATGGTACCCGGTGCAATGTGACTAGAGCCCACCTATGACGTCATTTATGACGTATTTGTAAAAAAGCTAGACTTTAACTACATTTCTGCAAGATATCGAGCGGCGGTCGAAATAAAAAAAACCAAACTTGGCAAGGGTCAAGTTAGGTCATGGGCTCATCTTTTGGTCCAAGACCACGTGCGCATGCGGCGTCTTCACATGCAGTGTACCTGAGGCGTTCAAATAATAAAAGCTCCAAATGACTTTTAATTAACGCGTTACTATATGTTTCAGCGTCAATTTGGAGCATATATGTGCGCGGGTACGCTGCGCGTTTTTTTCGCGCAACACCCCTTTCCGGACCGAAAAAACGTATTTTTTTTTAATGGATTTAGATATCTTGACTGCAATTCTACATCGTTTAGAACCCTTTTCCGACCATCAGCGACCCAAAATAATTGCTTACATGCCCAAAAAATATAAAGATGCGCGCGCAGGTTGCGGCGGTAGTGAAAATGGGCTTTTTAAAGTCAAGATAACTCTCATAGAATTACGGTGACTCGCAACTTTTTATTGCGTCATTTCTGGATAGCCTATGATGCGTAGATAAGCGTTTCAGATATCACTTTCTATGACAAATATCTAAATCTGACGTCATCATATGACGTCACAAAGAAAAATCGTGTTTTGCCGGATATCTCAATGACTCGGAGTAGAGTGTGATAAAACGTAAATTGGTACACCGTAAACTTGGTCAAAGGTCATCACATGAGTGCTATCATATGCAGTGCGGGGAGTCACGACGAACGCAGTCGCGACGCGAAATATTAAGTAATTTTTGACAGAGAAGTTAGGCTGAAAAGGGGACAGTTCGAACAGTTAGTGATACGCCATATAAGCTGTCACACTCTTAGCGTCTACTGATCGGAGCGAATAGGATCACCAATTCGTTCAGTGCGATTTAAAGATATAGTTTTTCATGTTTCTTTCTGGTAATTTTCTGTGTCAAGCAAATCTAATTAAACCCATCAATCAATCATCTTGAACTTAAATAGTTATGTCACGTGTCAACACCTCGAACACGCCAATTTTTCAGCTGTGAGTCACTGGCCCGCTGACGTCATCATGACGTCATTAGTACAAAAACTAGAGTTAACCTATATTTGCAATTATCTCGCACCAGCGGCGCGTCGAATAAAAACAACCAAACTTGAGCAAGGTAAGTTCAGGTCACTGGGGTATCTTTTTGGTCCAAACCACCGTGCGCGCGCACGTCTTCACATGCGTGTATGGGGGGCGTCAAATAATAAAAATGCTCCAAATGACTTCTTATTACACGGTACTATATGTTTTCAGGTCATTTGGACATTTAGTGCGCGCGACAGTACGCGTGCGCGTTTTTCTCGCGCGCACGCCTTTACCGACGAAAACGTATTTTTTGATGGATTTTTAGATGTCTGACTGAAGTTCTACAATCGTTTTAGACCGCTTTTCTGACCATCAGAGCCCAGAATATGTGCTTATATGCCCCAAAACGTATTAAATGCTGCGGCATTCGCGGTATGTTGAAAGATGTGCTATTTTTTAAATCGATGATAAATCTCTAGAATCAACGGTGATCTACTTTTTATGTTATTCTGTAGCTGTGATGGATAGATAAGGTTTCAGTTCACTTATCTATGACAAATTTGTCTGACGTCATCTATGACTCACAAATGCAAAAGGTCGTGTTTTGCGCATATCTCATGACTGGAGTAGAGTGACTGATAACTAAACTTGGTACACTCAGTAACTTCATGTAAAGGGTAATCACTGGTGTATCATATTGCGTGCGGAGTCACGACGAACGCGCACGCGCCACGCCGAAATATTAAGTAATTTTTGACAGAGAAGTTAGGTGAAAAGGGACGCTGCGAACAAGTTATTGATACGCCGATATAAGCTGTCACAATCTCTTAAAGGTCTACTGAGGCGGAGCGATACGCGGGATCACCAATTCGTCTCGGACGATAAGATCTAGTTTTCTTTATTGGTGATCCGCGGTATCGCGGATCACCATTAGATTCGTCCGAATTTTTTTCTTCTTTATTCGTGTTTCTTTCTGGTTATTTTGTGCTCAGATATCTCAAGAACAACATCGTCAATCATCTTTAACTTGGCATAGTTTATGTCCAATGTCAATACCTTACAGAATGTCCTGCTGACAATGTCTGTGACGTCATCAATGACGTCATAAGCAAAAGCTAGTCTAGCCTACATTTGCAATATCTCAAAGCGGCAGATGCGAAATTAAACAACGAAATTGGAAGAATGTTAAGTTTAGCGTCAAGGAGCATTTTGGAACTAATCACTGATGCGCATTCTGCGCGCGTCACAATGGGCTTACAACTGTACGCCGCAGCTCTTCAAAATTTTTAAAAGTTTTAAAATGCTCAAATGACTTCTTGATTAACAGTAGCATAGTTTCAGGTCATTTTGGAGCATTTGGTGCGGCGGCGTACGCGCGCGTTTTTTTTCGTGGCGACCCTTTCCTAAACCGAAATTTCGCTCGTTTTTTACGATGGATTGGCGATTTCTGACTGAATAGT
>JZLH01S0182364.1:46997-58853 GCA_001188425.1 Eucidaris tribuloides | reverse complement strand
CATTGATATTGATAATAATAATAATAAAAATTGATCAAATATAATAAACCATTGCTTATAAAGGCGCATAACCACTAGCTGGGCATGTCTCTTATGCGCTATAAGAATATAGAAAAAAGGATAAGAGAAAAATTACTGTATAGGTTCAGATTATATTTATCAGGCGATTTTAAACAGGTATGTTTTTCAAAGCAGACTTGAATGATCTTATTTGTATTATGTATCTTAGGAATCTGTGAGGTTGTTCCATAAATTTGGAGCAGTCGGTGAGCAAGCTACGTTAATCTTGTTTTTGGAGTTAGACTGTGTATAATGAATTAAATTGTCTTGCTTGATCGTAAATTCCTTCTTGTTGTATAGAAGTATTAGTAAATTCAAATCAAATCAAACCTAACGTGTTCAATGTTTTTTCTATTTACTGAATTAGATCCGAGATGTGCTAGGTATTTACCAATCAACAATATTTTTCTTTGTTATACTGTTCATTACTTCCATTGATAAAATAAAAATAAAATATCATTCAAAAAGCTGGCAATAATGTGGTATCAACGTGTCGTAGATACAATGTGTGTATTTCACATAGTAAATCAAATCAACCAAACGTTGTGCGTTAATGTTTTTTTCCTATTTCTGAATTAGATACTGAGAATGCTGCTGGTATTTGATAACCAATTAAACAGTTATCTATTGAAATCGATGTTTTATTTATGGTCTCGTTGATTGCATTCTAATTTCGTTTACAGATAATTTGCATAACTGGGCAGAACGCGATAACATGCATTATTACTTTCACAGCGTTTAGCGTCCACTGCATTGCGCAAATGAGATTTTTATTTTTCTTTTAATTTATTTTTTCTGTGTTGTCTAAAGCATCGTTTTAACAATATGTTCATACAAAACTAAGAAACCCAGTGCGCACTAACAGGAAATAGTTACTCTTGCCACTTTAAAGCGTGAGACCAATGGTCACACTTGGGGGCATGTTTAAAGGAGCAAGTTTGCTTCCTTTCAGAAAGGTGCAAGTAGTTTGCACCATTCGAAACACTGTAAAAGTTGCCAGGATTGCACCATAAAAACAATAAATAGTCTTCTGTGACTACCTGTCTGGGGTCGATACCCGCTCGACCTGTCGCATCGTTGGGGCGGACCTCTAACCACGTATCACGGGACGTATCCCCCTCTTCGCCTTTTTTCGGTAGGGGCGGGGGATCGTTTCCCGCCTCGAATTTAGAGACGCAACTATATAACACTGTGTGAAGACCGCTTTTAAAAAAATTGTCGAACTTTGCTATCTGACATATCTGACTAAGTGTTGCAATGGACAATAAAACCCTAGAACACGTTATGCTGTCACTATAGTACATATGTGCAGATACAAATTGGCATATTAATTTTTTATCTCGGCACATAGGAAATTCTGCAACATAGCAGTCTATGGGGAAAACTGAAATGGTCTCTCAATGATTTTCACTTTTAAAGCACTTAATGATCGTTTTTAACTGCAATTTTTTCAGGGCTTCATTTTTAGACGTATTAGAGAAACTGGTAGCATTGGGAATCATGTAGCTCATTTTTTTTTAAACAGGAAACATTGCTATACATGCCTTTTTAAAAACATTAATATTATGCTTTCTATTTTGTTACCATTTTGTATAGTTTTTGGTTATCTCGGAACTATTCAAAGGATAAATATGATATGATAAAGATTATTAGACTTTATTAATGCGGTGGGAGGGGGATTTTAAAGTTACCTTCCACTTTTCTAACGAAAAGATGTATCTTGCGGCGTTTTTACACTGTGCACGGGGTTGTTTTTATTCCGGGTTTCTTTCCCCCCCCCTCCCCCACGAACTGGTCACATGAAATCTCCGCTCCTGTACATGGACTCATTTCAAAACTTTGCATCACCTTGTCGTATAAATGTAGATGACTCTGTCAAGTTAAGTTAAATCTAAACATTCGTTTTATAAAATAATGATGTATAATTGTGGTTTATTCCACCTACTCATTTTCTAGATCAAGAGTTTAAGAACACTAACCAGCATCAACTGCCTATCAAGGCAAAATTTCAGGTTTAAATCTTCGTTGTGTTGTATAATAGCATCTTCCCATCTCAACCCCCAACAAACAAAACAAACAAGCAAGCAAACAAACAAACAAACAAACAAACAAAACAAACAAACGGACAGACAAACAAACAAACAAACAATTAGAAAGATAAATACTCACACAAATCCTTACAGACTAAAATTGTTCCAAACAAAGATATCTTATTGCTGACTGAAACATTCCGTGTATATAATATATCATAAATACATGAATTATGAAAATATGAATAGAATATAACGATATAAATACATAAATTATTAAATTGCAAATTTTTCTTCGTCCAAGTCGTCCAAGTATAGTTCAGTAGTATAGTAGTAGTAGTAGTCGTAGTAGTAGTAGTAGTAGTAGTAGAAGAAGTCATAGTAGCAGAAGAAGTCGTAGTAGTAGTAGTAGTAGCCGTAGTCGCTTTTGTTCTTGTTGTTGTAGTCATTAAACTCGTTTAATTACTCAGATTCGGGGCTACCGCTCTTAAAAAGATACTCTTTCCAAAGTCCGTGGTGCACACATACTGCAGGAAAACGGAGAGACTAAACCGGGTAGTATATATTTAACCATACTTGTGTGGCTACAAGAAGGAAGACCGTATTTTCATATACATTGACCTCTTACTCTCAGTGCCAACTCCGCTTCGGAATGCCATGCGACCTTGTCTTAGTTCAACATGGTAACCATTCTCCTGGCCTTTCCTCCTCCTTCTCCGTCGTTTATGTATTCCTTTTTCAACAGCAGCAATCCGGCCCTTTTCCCGGCGCTGTCTAACTCTTTGTTTGCTCTCATTAACAAACATAATATCTTTGTTATTGTTGTCTCTGGCGTGTGCTCTCGCCTCTCATTACCACCTCTTATCAACTGGACTTCTGAATGAGTCTGTCTCCCACCTTTCTAATACCACTGGCGCTGTCCCAGCTCCTCCGTGGAAACCATTTCCCTGGTCTCTCTTCCTCCGTCATTTCTGTCTTCCTTTTTTCAACGCGGTAATCCACCCTTTTCCGGGTTGTCTATAGCCCTTTTAACCTTCTCCTTATATGCAAAACATATATTTCGCCTGTGTTCTCAGTACCAACCCTTCTTCGGAACACATCTTTTCCCTCCCCGCCCACCCCCTCCCCCTATTGCCCCTGCCACTCCTGATTCCTCCGCCGTCTTTCCTGCCTTCCCGTTTCGAAATGTCTCCTTGTTATCTTGGACCTGTCCCTGCTTGGTGCAGATGTGGAGCCTTATCCAAAAATACACCTTCCATTCTCTGTTGATGTCTTTCGAACCTGATGATCCGTTTCTGAACTCGGCATTCCCGATCAATGGTTAGTTTCTATACAAAGACAGGAATACCAAAAGGTTTATGATATCAACAAGACTTTGTCGGTATCATTTTATGCTATCTGTCTGGCGTCATGAGTTTTCGTTTTTAATGAAATGAGAAGAGATCGTGAATTGTACCGAGGGCAAATGGGACTTTTGCGTGTATAACTCAGTACATAACATCATGGATGTGTAGTTGAAATTACAGGTAGTACACAGGTTTGGTAAATAGTTAAAAAGATTACGCATCTGTTTTACAGATAGCATCATATCAAAATATACTGAATACACACTCTGAAACGCATTCATTTTTTTTTAGGAAATTCACATTTGTCTTAGGGAATGTAGATAGTCATATATCTGCTTGCTGATCATTCCAAACAAGGAAAATTTGTCATTTACGAAAGATTTATGAAAACTTTGTCTGATTAGCGGAAACTATAATATGACTTTAACATGTTGATTGTGCATGCTTAATTCAACATTCATGATTGTGTTCTTCAGTCCCATGTCACAGGTGAGTTCATCAAACATTGAGGTAAGTTATTATTATTAATAATGAGTTTAGTATTTTTCATCTTTATTAATACTAAATTTAGTATTGTCCATCTTTTAAAAACTATCTGGTCCTAAATTCTGAACACTGTTATCATGATCACTGTATCTGAGAAAAATTGTAACTTCAACAAATCAGTAACGTTCACATATCTTACATTATTATGATTTCCCATCAACCCTATACTAACCTTAAGTTTGTACTCCGTCACTTTGTCTTTAAACCTGATCTTGTCCATAAGTTCTTCTCGTGTGAGTCTCACGTGACTCTTGACCATTGTCAGTCGTTCAGGTGGTTCCCTGAGGATGCGGTCGTGGTCATTCAGAGCCAGGGTGTAGGAGACTCTGACTCGACCCTCCTGCTCATTGGCTGATGGTCCATGCTTATTGGCTGATTGACCTTGCTGATTGGCTGATGGTCGAGTGCTATCGGCTGCTGGTCTACGCCTAACTGCTAATGGCCCACGCTTATTGGCCGAAGTGATATCAGGCAGCGGCTTTCAAGGCTTGCTCCATATGTTGTTCTGTCGGTGTGATAAAACAATTAGGCCAAGCTTACAGAAATCCGTAAAGACAGTGAAGGTATCAAAATCATTTATCAGCATTTCATATAATAACAATAATCATAATATTATTAATATATACCGCATTACTATTTGTCGACTCCAATCACTATCAACACTGTCAACATCTTTTAATGCTCATTACTATAACATTTTTTAGTGTGTTGAAGACAACAAAATCCTTTAAAAATCACTGCTTCATAGTCATTGTCACGGTAAACCATAGCACGTTGGCCGGAAAGTGTGTTTGGAAAGTACTGCCAGAACATTTTCGTAGCGATCATTTTCCTATTCAAATTGAAAAATTAGTGAAACAGCTCAGTGATGCCCTTGATTTCCTGTCTCCAAAAGGGAAAAAGGGACAACGGAAATCGATATCGTGGTGGACAAAATAATGTTCCGCCAAAATCAAAGAAAGAAATAAAACAAAAAATAGATTGTTCAAATGCTTCACGAAAGAACGTCTGAAAGTATACAGGCAAAAGAAAGCAGAAGCACAAAGAACAATAGGACAAGCAATTATTATTGGCATATATTATACGAAATTGGATCGTTTCACATCCGTTTCAGCTATGTGGAGGTTTATAAAACAATTAAATGGTGTTCCGCAACAAAAATACAGAATATGCCAGTTTTGCATATTGATGGACATACAGTCGTGCAAGACACAGAGAAAGCTGAAGAATTAGGAAAACACTTTTTATCTGTAGGGCAGAAATACGCCTAGGTCACATTTGGTCTAAGATGACCTTACGGAGCCCGTAAACTCATCGTATCTTCCATTTCGTACGATCTCCCTACGGTGACAAGCTTTGACTGTACGATTTCGCACGATTTCACGGGCTCCCCACGGGAATCGTAGCCTCTACGATTTTTGTTTAGTGTGAAATTTGACATTTTTTTTAAAAATCGTAAGCCCGTAGCCCGTAGACTTATCGCAGATGATATTGTACGATTGACGCAGGGTCATCGCACCGAGGCTGTGCGCTGATTGTACATTCATCGTACGATATTTGAAAAAGCATCGGGTCACAGTTGATTGCGTACACGGTACGATAACTTTATCTACGATTTATCGTACGATTTTTGGGGCATCGTAGATGGTGACGGGCTACGACGTATGTACGAGCATCGTGCGATTTCTTGTACAGGCCTTTTGAGTTCGGGCCGGTGCTGAGGCTGTACGAAGATCGTACAGCTATCGTACAGAGATCGCGCGATAGCCCTGTAGTCTCCTTGGCCTCTTCACAGATCGTTCGATTTCGTACAGAGATTGTACGATATCGTAAAGAATCGCACGATATCCTGCAGGGGGTTCACAGAGAATGTGTATAGCCATTGTGTCATTTTTAGTGTTCGAGTACCCACTACAATAGCCGATATCGTACAATGACTGCACGATCAGCGCAAAGCCTCGGTGCGATGTCCTGCGTCGATCGTACGATGCTATCTACGATAAGTTTACGGGCTACGGGCTTAGGATTTTAAAAAATTGTCAAACCTTCACGCTAAACAAAATCGTAGAGGCTACGGTGCCCTTAGGGAGTCCATGAAATCGTACGAAAATCGTACAGTCAAAGCTTGTCACCGTACGGAGATCGTACAATATGGAAGATACGATGAGTTTACGGGCCCCATAAAGTCATCGTAGGCCAAATGTGACCAAGGCTATTTGGGGAGGGGTAAAAACAATCGTACGGAGGTTGCAACCTCATGGGATCATCGTACGATCTCTGTACGATATCGCAAGATATCTGTGAAGAGGCTGAGGAGACGGCAGGGCAACTGCACTGATATCGCACGATCTCTGTACAATATCTGTACGATATCCGTACAGCTTCTGCACCTGCTGGAACTCAAGGGCCCTTACAAGAAATCGCACGGTGCTCGTAGATAATGTGAACGCAAACCTCGTAGACCGTAGCCATCTGCGATGCCCGTAGAATCGTACGATACATCGTAGCTAAAGTTAACGTACGGTGTCCGCAGTCAAATGTGACTGAGGCCTAAGAGAGATATAGAGAAAGAATTCAATGTGTTACAATTTGAGGAAACTGAAGGGAATGATTCAGCTATTAATGAGCCTTTCCTTTTAATGGAACTTGAACGAATTTTGTGAAAAAGGACTTCTTCTACACCTGGAGAAGATGGGATAGGCTATCAAGTGTATGAGAACCTGCCAATGGTCGCAAAAAGACCCTTCTTCTACTGATAAATACAATCTGGGAAACGGGTAATATTCCTACTCCTTGTAAACATTCTTTATAAGTTCCAATTCCAAAGCAAGGGAAAGATCCCAGGAGAGTATCATCTTCGTGTTTTATTAAGTTAATGAAAAGTATGGTAAATAATACCGTAGACTACAATATTATATTGAAAAACATAGCGTAGGCCTACTTTCTAATATTCAAAATGTTTTTCGGAAAGGCCGAAGTACCATAGACAACATTATACATTTGGAAAATGAGGTCCAAAAGAACTTTAAAACTGGTATGAAAACGGTGGCAGCTTTTGTCGACTTAGAAAAAGCGAATGATACGCTGTGGACGGAGGGACTTATAGTAAAATTAAGTCGTTTGGGCCTCCGGGGAATGCATCGCACCTTTCAAGTAAAAGTAGGTAATGTAATGTCTACCGTAGTGTGAGACCAGTAATATGAACGGTCTCCCACAGGGAAGCATTTTAAGTCCTATTTTATTTAACATAATGTTGCATAATATTCCTTTGTCTCCTGATGTTTACGATTAATTATATGCAGACGATTGTGTGATATGGAAATCAGGTTACGTCACGATATAAATCATGTTCGTCAACTACTCCAAGATTATTTGAGTACTCTGGATACTTGGTTTTCTACGTGGGGACTACATGTAAATATCTCACATGAGAAAACAGTGCCTATGTTATTTACTCGTGCTTCAAGGAATGTAGATTTCCAGTTATCTCTTGGGGATACAATGCTAGAACCTCGAAATGAACATAGATATCTAGGAGTATTTTTTGATAAAAGATTAACTTGGAAATCACATTTGGAAGATATTGTTCGTAGATGTAAATGTAGAATAAACGTTTTAAAAAGTTTAGCCCATGCTAAATGATGTGGAAACGTTCAAGAATTATTGAATGTTTACAGAGCTTTAATACGCTCCGTCATTGATTATGCACGTGAAGCCTATGACTCTGCTTTGCGGTAAGCGTCAAGAATATTTTGAATTAAGTACAGTGCCAGGCCCTTGTGGTTTGCGCAGGTGCTGAGAGGGGTACCTCTCTTAGAACCTTACAGGTAGAACTTGGTGAAATGCCATTAGATCTGAGACGAGAAATGCTGAGTATAATACTCAGTAAACGAATCGAAAGTGTCCCAAATCATTCTCTAGCGAAGGATATTCAGAATTGCTGGCAGTTTAATTTATACAGTGACAAGAACTCTCGGGAACCTTTTGGCAAACGAACTTTAGAATTGGAAGCAATATTCCAACAAGACATATAATATTTGCCTCCTGAAATCGTACCGTTTTGGCATCATCAACCTCCTTCAATATCGTTAGAAATAACTGAATCAATTCGCAAAAATGACAATATACTATTTCAGAAACAAAAAAGTTTGGAAATGGTCCGTTCGAAATGGGAGAATTACTAGCATACACGGACGGTTCCAAAATTCCAGGTAATGCCAAAGCTGCTGCTGCCTTTTATGTACCCAAGTATGACTTTATTGAATCCAGAAGAATACAGAACAATACTTCATCTTTCAGGGTTGAACTGGCTGCCATTGTGGCTCTTGATTGGCTCTTGTATAAAGTGTATACAAGAGCAGTCATTTTAAATGACTCACTTAGTGCTTTGGAAGCCCTGAAAAATAATAAAGATGACCATTTTGTTTCAGAGATTTTTTCGTTATGTACATATTTCATCCATAAAGATGTATCAATTCAGAATGGTTACATGGGCACTGTGATATTACAGGTAATGAAAAAGCTGATAAAGCTGCGAAACTCGCTTTGAAAAAACTGCAAGTGGAAATTCATAATAAAATCAATATAACTGAATTGAATAGTGTACTTAGATCCCATTATATTACAAAATGGCAAAAGAAATGGAAAGAGACAGATTCCCCCTTAAAACATATACAGAAACGTGTGTCAGATACGTATCAATGTGTTCTAAGAAACAGATCAAGTGAATCAGTCTTGCATTGCCTAAGAATGAGCAATATAGGACTAAATGAAGATCCTGGAAAGTGGAATCAACATGACAGGGCTTTGCTCAAAATATGGTCGCCCAGAAACAGTTCTACATTTTCTGATGGAATGTCCAATATATTTAATAGAGCGAACAATGATGTAAGTTGAAACAAATTTTACACAAATAAGCGATATTTTTTTTAATCTTACTAAAGTCATCATACCCAGTCCACCAGAAGACGCTCGTAGACTTTGTGACTAGAACACAAAGCCTTTAGTCAACTTTCAGAGTTGTAATTTATATACAGTGACCCATAGATGACCTTGCATGATAATCAAGATTATTTGTCATTTGTTTATTCATTGATGATTATTTCTTGTATTTGTAATATGTATATTTTAAGTAGTAGAAAGAAATACCTTTCCCTTGTGATTGGGGTGTTTTGAACGTTTTTTGAATGAAATATATGACAAGAATGACTATATTGATCAGTAAGTTACTGAAATTTATGTTAAACATAAATTTCAAGAATTTGTACAATAGTGCAGTTTTCTCTGCACTTGACATGTGTAACTAACTTTTATCAATTTCTGCTAATATATAACCTGCACATCACAAAGCCCTAAATGTCTGCTGACGTTATTTTTTGGACACTGAAGTCCTTTTTTTTTGTCTGTTTTGTTTTCCGGGGATGAGGCCCTCTAACGGCAAGCGTCGAATACCTTTGTGCTGGATATTGGAGTGGCCTAGGCCGCTTTTTTCTAAGCGTGCTGAGAAGCCTGCTCAACGTACCGAGCCGGGTTGGTCAGATAATATTTTACATCAAGCAGTCTCAAAGGCTTGTCGAGGTCCTCATGAAATTCCGATTTTTGTTTTCGTTTTTATTGTTTTCCATACCAAAATCAAACAAATTTTAATAAAATAAAGTATTGAAATTTAACTGGAACATAAAGCAAAAAGCTTTATAGCAACGTTTGGCATAAATATTCTTTAAAGAATGCAAAACGCCAATAAAACCACCACCACCAACAACAACATGTGCGCGTGTGTGCGTGCGCGCGTGTGTGTGTGTATGTAGTGTCGTGTCGTGTAATTTACATTTAAAAGAAAATACATGACACTGCAAGATTATGCAAGATAAGAACAAGTAGGGAAATAAATACACTCGAGGAGGAAGAAAATATAAAGACACGTCATCATCAGCTTTATCTTTGTTTAGATGTGCTCTTCAGCACAAAAGCATGTGTAGGACGTCACAAAATAATTAGATTTCCACCTCCTCAAAAACTCGACTCTCCTCGGTAAACAAGTACGTGTACTTTTGTTGGGGTGTGATGTGTGATGTGTGGTGGTGTGGGTGTGGTGTTGTGTGTTGTGTGTGTGTGTGTTGTGTGTGCTGTGTGTGTGTGTGCAGTGTGTGTCGTTTGTTTTTACACTAGCCTATATTCGGGTGTGAATGGCATAGCCATGCGCAAACAGCTGGTTCTTAACCGGGCGGGTACCTAGCTGCGGTGAACAGGAGGGCATACCATCATAAGACCCTACCCTGGTACTGTACAGCCTCTGCTATGCAAATGTCTAGTCCTAGCCTCCAAGTGGAGCACCCTGGGCAACTATCCACCAAAGGGTAGGCCAAATAGGAGAGACGACTGGGATCCAGGCCCCCAGAATAAATCATAGACTGGAAACGAAGAGATCATCTCGGAAGAGGTATTGTTCATTACCTTGGCGGAAGAGAGATTATCTAATCTCCAACGGCATATCGGCGGAAGAGAGATTTTCCTAATCTCCAACGGCAAAGAGCGGATGAAGAATTTATTTTATCAACGGTCATTGAACATGGGTAGTGGAACCCACAAGGCGGATGAGTTGTACTAACAACCAACGGCAGCCACAGGACTGGTAGTAGTGGTTTAACACCAGTGACACTGATATTCAACGTAGAATTACGGACAATATCTTCAACCATTCGAAAGAAACATGGCGATGAAACTCAACAGCACCAGGGTTAAAGCCCCTGATATATGTGACACGGATACAAATCTCTATGTGCAAGACACAGATAATGAAGCGGTGGCCCTAAACCTACCTAGGAGGACCACAGCAGATACAGAGATGAGGACTGCGTCCTCCCTTATGAAATGTAAGAAAGAAGTAACTGTTAGTACCTTCAATGTTCGGACCTTAAATACTAGCAGGAATATGAGTGAACTTGTGTCCTCTGCTGAGGAATACAACATTGATGTCATAGGGATCCAAGAACACCGAATTATTCACGACGACGGGGATCTACAGTACAAGGACTTTGAAAATGGATGGCAGCTTATCACAGCTTCTGCGACGATAAACAGCATTGGTGCAGCAGTGGGCGGTGTTGGACTTCTTCTTAGCCCCAAGGCAAGAAGAGCTTTATGCAGCATTAAGAAGTTGTCGTCCAGAATAGTACTAGCACAGTTTGCTGGTAACCCTGCTACATCCATAATCTGCTGCTACAGCCCAACTAACTGTACAGACGAGGAAGATGTTGAGTTTTACAACAACTTAAGGCATGCAGTACATTCCATTCCAAAGCACAATGTGCAGATCATTCTTGGAGACATGAACGCCAGGGTGGGGAAAGATCAAGAAAAACTCTTTGTCTACAATGAACAAACAAATAGGAATGGTGAATTTCTACTTGAGTTTTTGAGAGAATGCAACTTTGTTGCTACAAACACGAGATATCCAAACAAGGAGGGCAAACTATGGACATTTACATTTGCTAATGGAGAAAAGGCACAACTTGATTACATCCTAGTAAACAAAAAGTGGGAGAATAGTGTGATGAATTCGGAGGCATACAACTCATTTATTTCTGCAGGATCAGACCACAGGATAGTATCGACGAGAATCAGGCTCAGCCTTAGAGTACCTAAATCCCGCAACAAGAAGAAACCCCGGTATAATTGGGACAAACTCAACACAAATGGAGACTTGCGGGAGCAATATGCCGTGGAAGTCCGAAATCGTTTCAGCATTCTCTGTGATGAACAACAACAAGACCTTACAGCATCAAGCAAATATTGTCTGTTCATGCAGGCA
This sequence comes from Eucidaris tribuloides, assembly GCA_001188425.1. NCBI lineage: Eukaryota > Metazoa > Echinodermata > Echinoidea > Cidaroida > Cidaridae > Eucidaris > Eucidaris tribuloides. Next base: position 47,061 of record JZLH01S0182364.1, on the reverse strand, counting down.
AATGAGGAAACAGCACAACATATTATGCCAAAGAATCCAAAGAGGAGGAAAAAGGTAATATGGG